>WSYH01009474.1:0-25875 GCA_036426205.1 Ascaphus truei | reverse complement strand
CACCCAACACCACACACACACACACACACACACACACACACACAACACACACACCCCACACACACACACAACACACACACACACACACACACACACACACACACACACACACACATTATAATATTTAATATGAGAAGAGATTGCTGTATATTGCAGCATTGTCAGTTTGGAATACTTGTGGTCTAGGAAACATGTCCGCTCTTTTGTCTCAATTTCTTTCTTTGCTGTTAAAAACATTTAACAAATTAGAAAACAATTTTTTGGTAATATGGTTTAATTTTAATACAAGTTGTTTGTAAAACACAGTTGATATGATTCATCTTGATTCTCCACCCTGTCCTTTGATTACATGAGATCAATATATAAAATGTATAGTTTTTTTCATATAGAAACCTTGCAACATCTATTAGTTAAGATTATATCTATTAATATCTTTTATATTAAATGGGAGAGCGTAAATAGCTATGATATCAACAATGCCTTTAAATCTTCTAATTGGATTTAAGATCTTCATTTACTCAAATGTTACATTTATTTGGTATTAAGTGATTCATGCTGAGTTTAATTATATATATTGGTATATATATATATATATATATATATTTTTTTTTTATATATATTGGTATAGTATATGAATCACTTAATATTCCAATTTATCTATAGTATCTTTCAAAATTAGCTATGATAGTGGGCCAATCAAAAAAACAGTTTATGGCTCACCATAAAATATACAATTATAACATATCTTTAATATTAATTATATAATAGTGATCTTCCTAAATCAAGCCCGTTGTTATTATTTTATAATTAATATGTCCTCCTCTGTGTATTATTGAGTCAAATGGTCAATTTATTTATATATGAACATTAGATTATAATTATTGACTAGTATTGTATACTTCTAATTACACCAAAGAAACAAGAAATTTCTATTAGCATAAAAATCTTTTTTTGTATGTATATTTTACAGAAGATACATTTAATTAATTTCATATTTTATAGCAATATATTTTTATAGCTACTGTATATGTATAAGTAAATTGTGTCTAATTAGAATAATGAGTTTTAATTGTGAATGTTTCTATATTAGAGCAATGTGTATGTTTTTTAGGTGTATAGAAATAACAAATATGCAAAGTTAATACATGTGTGCCAAGTTAGCTTATATCCAATTTGATTGGATACCTGGGATATATACTGTATACGTATCATGTGTATCAAGTATCCATCCCCTTAAGAAATCACTTAGTGTAAAGAAACGCGTAATGTTAACACTATGCTGCTAAGCAAAGGGCATACAAACGAAGTTACCTACTGCCTGGACTAAGGACATCCGCAGTCACATCCAATTCGTTCCCTGCCCTGCCCGGAACCAAGCTACATCGGAGGTGTGTTTCCGGAGGACTTCACCGATGGCTGTGTTGCATTCTGAGGTCCTGCTGGACGGAGGCTCAGAGGGATCAGTCCGGACAGACAAGGCGGAGAGGCGGAGGAGCGGAGTTCTAGTGCCAGGATATGAGTATTATCTCATAACACGCTCTTATATTTTTGTCGTTTGTGAGTTTCAATTTGTAAAGCTTTGGAATCATTAAATGTATTTCTTAGACTTAATGCACTAGGATCGGGCGCTTTCTTCTTTTTTTCCATATATACTGTATGTATTGTGACATAGTCCAAAGATGTTAGGCAGCTTTCTGCCCCATTTTAGAGCAGAAAGGCGAAGGAATAGCTAAAAAATGATCCGTCCACAGCTTCCCATAACTCAGGCAGCTGGATGGAAAATCCGCAGACAAGATTACAAATGGCTCTAGGTTCTCCATCACCTGCTCCTTTTAATCACATGGCACAGGATATTTTAGAGCAAGATGATGTGTTGCATTTCACTCTCTCTCCGTGGAGCTGGAAGAACCCAGACAGACGTCAGCACTACAAAAGAGGGGCGTTTGTCACAGTATATATATATATATATAATGAAGATGACCTAGGCGCAGAGAAAAAGAAAAGAGGGATGGTTGAGAAAAAACATAGGGTAGCATGTCTGCAATAGGTCTTCTTCAAAAAAGGTGAGAGATGCACTTACAACAGGATAGAGAATTCAGGCTTTTCTCCAGTACCACTGGAACTCGATCTTTCACATGAATCCAGGAACCAGGATGTCCTATTTTCCAAGATATTATAACAATGATTAAATAATCAATCCTTTCTCCAAACACACTGGTACCAGATTCTGGTGAATTACAGGAACCGGGAATGTCCTTAAACCGAATAAGCATGCAATTTGCAGGATCCCAATTAAGGAGATGGGATGGTACACTAACTTCTTATACGAATTTTAGGTCAGAAAATCATAAGGAGCATAGGTTATGTATTTCTATTTATTAAAAAATATAAAGCCTGAATTACAGGTATCAGGACACATAAAAAATGACAAATAATTTGCATAAAATAGTAGTAGATAATATTGTATCATAACATATTGGATCAACTCAACTATAAGTCCGGTAACAATGTACCAAAGCCCAATAATATCGATATCAGAGTACCTTAGGAGCCATACTACCTCAGCTTGTGATGCAAAGAAAAGGAAAATATATACCCATGTGAGCGTGGTGCCTCCTTTTACCCGACGGTACACAACTGTCTTATCCCCTCACCGCTTCCGTGTTACATGGGACAGTCACCTTTCGTCTTGCGAGATCTTGATTGTAGTTAAACGATCAGACACCACTGTGCACCGCTTCATTTCCACAGGACTCCCAGGGCTTTCTTCTGTACACAACTACGCACAAAACTTGGCTCAATGCTTGCCAGTACACCGCAGCTGATTCTCTCTTACATAAAACACACCCTAGGCGTTTCAACTTCCATCTTCATCAGGGGTTAATGGGTGAAGCGGTGGGAAAGAATCGCTGGTGATTTTTATCACCCTAAGTAACTGGGAACGGAATAATATACATAGAGATGGAAATGGGATTTTGTAACTGGAAGGAAAGGATGTAGTCAAATAAACAATATTCCAATGGAATCAAAGGAAATAAGTTCCATTATATACTATTTCAAAAAATGACTCAGATTCCACTCAATATTTAGACCGCAGGGATAATGGGTCCTTAACATGAAGATCCAATATGCTTCCCTGCGGTCTAACAAATTGAGCTTGTCCCCACCTCTTTCCTTCAGTACTATTTTTTCAATACCCCTTACTTTCAAATTGTTCACACTCCCCAGCAAACATTCCGTAAAATGTTTAGATACGGGGTGTGAACAGTCACGTTTTTTGATTAATCTTAAGTGTTCCATTATTGTGTCAAATGTGTCAAATGTGTCAAATTGCAGGTGTTTAAAACCCAGATAAAAAGAGAGTCCACCACAGTGATCCATTGTAAAATGACCTTGGTTGCTGAAGACGTTATCAAATTTAGGCGTTTTTATCATTTAAGTATCTATGCACAATGTTGGGCACATTATTCTCAATTGCTATGCCCACACAATTGCTGAAAAGACCGAACTGGTACACTCAACATCATGCCAAGTCTTTATTCAAAGCCGAACGCCAGTAATATTTTCTGCAATTAATGCTGGAACAGATAAGAAGGCGACTTTAGCAGAGATATATCATCATATCATTGAGAACTACAATTTTTTCAAATTTTCACCTAACCATTGTGTGTGGAAGCATTCGATAAGGCAAACTTTAACTAATTTTGATTGTTTTTTTTGCACTGCCCCTCCTGAGGGAGATAGCAGGGGTATTGTCTGTGCTCCAAGGTTTTGCCAGTATGTTTGCAGGTGGCAACTTCAAAGTAGTGCCCTTTTTCTAATAGGAACCTTGAGATACCAGCGAGCTATTAATCACAGTTATCATACTGAACTTTATTGCGTACGCGTAGTGATTGTATAGCAGCTATTAACTCTGTTATAAATATGTCTATTAATATATGCCCAACAGACTGAATGTTTTTTTTGGAAACAAAAAAAGAACAGCGCAAAAAAACCATTGTGTAGTGTATTAAAAAATTATTTATAATATAGAGGTGAGTATTGCACGTACATCAAAATTAAGGGTTAATAGCATGGCATGTTAGGGACATGTTACCACTCTGCAGGCACAGCAGGATTCAGACACCGGTTGCAGGACGTTCACCCTCAGAGTGCTGGTGTAAGATTCCAAAATAAGCAGCTCAGCGTTGGGGAACCTTCCCACACCGTCACGGAGCATCCTCGGCAGCGTTGGGGAGCCTTCTCACACGGTCACGAGCTCTCAGCAGGGTAGATCGCCAACGCTGCTTCGGGTTACTCCACGCCGGCGTGTGGCGATCAGGCAGCGTCTCTAAGCCGGTCGCGTCTTTGATGCGCACTGTCTAACATAGCAGTCCAGCGGCACACAGAGTCCCAAAACACGTCCGTAGCCGAACAAATGTTCAATTAAAACCACAATGGGGATGCAGATAGTAAGAATAAGGAACGCTCCCTCTCCTACGCGTTTCGTACTTCCGTACTTCGTCAGGGAAGTTCCTGACGAAAGTACGGAAGTACGAAACGCGTTAGGAGAGGGCGCGTTCCTTTATTCTTACTATCTGCATCCCCATTGTGGTTTATTGAACATGTTTCGGCTACGGGACGTGTGTGGAGTAGTGTTGTGCCGTGGACTGCTGAATGTGAGACAGTGACGCATCAAAGACGCGACCGGCTTAGAGACGCTGCCTGATGACGCCACACGCCGGCTGTGAGTAACCCGAGGAGCACGCGTGGGCGATCTACCCTGTGAGAGCTCCGTGACCGGTCTGTGAGAAGGCCCCAACGTGCCGAGAGCTCCGTGACCGGGGTGGGAAGGTTCCCCAACGCTGAGCTGCTTATGTTGGAATCGTACACCAGCACTCTGAGGGTGAACGTCCTGCAAAACGGTGTCTGAATCTGCTGTGCCTGCAGAGTGGGAAATGTCCCTAACATGTCATGCTATTAACCTTAATTTTGATGTTACGTGCAATACTCACCTCTATATTAATAAATAATTTTAATACACTACACAATGGTTTTTTTGCGCTGTTCTTTTTTTGTTTCCATGTAGCCTTTGGTGTTTGAGCCATCCCCACAGACCAGCTGCAACAAAACCTCACTCGTTAAGGTTGTATTATATATTTTCTACATACCTTTATGTTAAATCACCTTTCCTATATAATCACCTATGAGCGCCAAGTCCTGTTTTTAGTCTTCACTGAAGTTTTTTTTACCTTGCTACAAAGTGAGATACATATAAAGCTCAATCACACATCAGTGAACCAGATACTGGGTCGGTAGTTATTTATTCACCTTTCCAGTTTTTAGTATATACTATTGCTACTAGTATAGCATATTATAGAGCCTCTGGGGGATATGTATTACTCTTGGGATTACTATAGTATATGTAGGTGTATGAGTCTTTTATATTTCTATGCGGGCATTTTTAACTATTCACACATTACCTTGTGGAGTAGCAATAGGTGTGTCGTAGGGAGTGGTAAGGACATTTATACCATTTATACCAAATCCCTCTGTACATATTTTTTTGTAATGTTATTTTGATTAAAGAGTATTTTTAACTAATCCCATATTTCTACTAATACGTTTGAGTGCATTCATTGGAAATCCTTGTTGTTTTGTTGAGTACTTCCTTTATCCTATTGCAACCTCACCTTACCTTTAATTTCCATAGTCTACTTCATTTTTGTTTTCTCATTTGAAGCTGATGCGGTTTTACTTCCCCTCTTCCTCTTGGTTAATGGAAATTAAATTGATAGCTTCGGTGACCCTTGATAGAAATTATAAAATGTATGGGAAAAAAAATAGACTTTTGCATTGAATGCTCCTTTACAATAAAATATTTTCTTTTTCTTAATCTTAAAAAAATTGTTGTAGAAAATATTTTAAGAAATCACTCACCAATGACCAATGAAATATAATAATAAAAAATGAATCAAATTCCAAACATAAAAAATTGGAAAAAATTACATCTCAACTTCCACAGCCCCCTTACCTCCACGCGATTTTTTTTCTCCCATCCCCAACTTTCATTCCTTTCATTCATCACATACTACATCAGGATGGTAAAAAGATAGTGTGCTCTATGCCAACTGTATAACCAACAGGACTATAAAGGTAATATGGTGGTTAAATGGACTAAACTGAAAAAGTGAAAAGATGCAGCTAGTTGAAATTAATGGCCCACAACATCAGAGAAAACAGAAATATAAAGAAACTACCAGCGCAAAAAAATCACGTAATAAAATATAGTAAATAGCATTTATGATATCAAATGAGATAAAAAAAACACATAGATTAGTGCCGCGCAGAATATACAATAACACTATAGGAAGGATATTAAAAACATAGAACTGATACATGTTTACTAGATACCCCTGAGGGGCGAGGATATTGTCCAGTGAAAGAGGCACATTAGTAACAGTGTGGACTATCGTTTGATATCATAAATTCTATTTATTATATTTTATTACGTGATTTATTTGCGCTGGTACTTCCTACATCACTTCACAAAGTATATATTGGTTACAATGGTTCTTACTTTACTACAGATGTAGCAGACATTATTGCACCTGTTACCACAATGCATCCTGTTAACGCTGGTGTGGGGTTTTTTTTGTGTGCAGTAATACTATTAAAAAAATGGTTAATGAGATAATGAACTAAATAACACGTTTAATAATACATGTTACCTCATGTTATCAGAGGTAATTAAATATTTGCTACTGTACATCTGTATGTTGAAGGTATTACATCAAATATTGAATGCCATCAAAATATATATATATATATATATATATATATATATATATATATATAGTGTTCGACAAACCTATACATTTGCACGCCCCGGGCGAGTGGATTCAACATCTCCTATTGGCCCAAGCAGCACAAGTGTGGTACTAGGTGGCGAGTAGATTTTTTTTTCTTCAAGTAGATTTTTTGGTGATTTGTCGACCACGATATATAAAATAATATTATAGTAGATATTACTATAATAATATATATATATATATACTTAAAGATTAGCTTACATACAATAGTTAAAACATGTTACTGTTACATGTTACTGTGTTTATACTGTAGCTACAAATGTTGCAATTTTATAAAACTATATACATTAAAAAAGTAACTACTGTATATTTAGCTTCTTGATATGCATATTCCCTGTGCATCATTATATTAATTCCATTAACTAAAATATGACAAATTAGGATACATATTTATACAAATGTGTATAATGTATTCATTTTTGCTGAATGCTAAAAGGGTGTTATTTTCATAATATATCAATTTAATCAATAGAACACAAAAACTCATGAAGAAAGGGGCGGCTGTCATTTTATCATTGTATACACTGCCATAAACCATATGAAACATAACAAAGTATTGGGTATTATTACAGAATAAAGAAAACAAAGGACAACATTGCAGTAGAAATCTGTTAATGTTAATTGTCTTTAAAGGAAAATGTTCTGAGGTAGATTCGCTAGACACCTATGCATGCCTGATATGCCTGATCTGTTGTTATTTGCCATTTAAATGAATGGCAGTTAATGCTGGATTGTAGTACATTGCCCCACATCAGCACTAAGTGACTCACACTCCCAGACAATGTGTATTTAAGTAATCATGTTTTATTGCATTGTACTGTATGCCATGCACATTCAACACTAGTCACAGTACTACTGTAGCTCTAGATATTGGAAGTATAAGAGCAACTATTTTTCTTCTGTTTTAGATTAATAATTTCTTTGATTATCTATTTGCCAGGTGTATCAGTTAGGAATAGAACAAACAATCTATTATTGAATGTTTCTGCATTCATTAACAAAGAGCCATATGCAATCCAAAACTTGCGTGTATTGAAAATCTCAATGTGCTGTCTTTGTACAGTATTGTAGACACAAAACAAGTTATGGTGGGTAAAAAAAAGTGACAAAACCTTCCATCGTACAGTGTACAGCAAATAAAAATATCACTTGTGGGTATATTTACATGTCTCAGACAGGTCTTCAACCCTGCCTTTCCTCATTATCTCTTAGCATACAATGCTTTCACTGCAGCCAATGATTCTGGGTAAAGACATACAAATGAGTTGTATTTTACGAAGGGTTGGTGAATGTTAAACGTGATCATTCAAGTGTGAGTTTTTCAGCCCACAGCTATAGTATGAATTGGAAAATCAAGGCTGAATGAATATCTGTTCAATAATGGCCGTGCATGACACACACAATTGTTAATTATGTAAGAGTACATTATTGTTATTGATATTGTTAATTATGTAAGGTTACTAATAATATTGGTGTCAGATACATTTGTGCTTACAGACCAAAAGCCAGTACCTGTAAATAATATTGCATATTGTAATGTAGATTTTCCAATTAAATGAGTATTAAAAAAATATATAACCATTCTCTAAAGATACATTATGCATAACTTTTTATTTTGCATTAGAGTATATTATTATACTATTATACTAGATGGATATGTTCTTACATGGGCTTACCGGAACAAAATTGCAAAATAAACATAGAGTATGTTTGACTAAACTCACTAAAGGATGAAACTATTGCATGATGAAACTGTAATGATTGGTGTACTGAATCATAACTACTTATTCATACTTTGCATCCCATTTTAAATCAAACCTGCAAAAATAGACACAATCTTGGCTTATTAACACCAATATCACATACATTAGGATTTCCATTCTGACCACATTTTTATTTTTTTTAAGACCATTTACTTTAATTGGTTGAATATACTGCATAGTATATATGGTATTTTTCTAAACCATAAATTAAAGTACAATTCATCAACAAATAAAACAAAGGTTTGTCAAATATGAACAGATAACTGTGTCCTTTCTAATACAGAAATGCACTGAACACATTCACAGGAGACTCCCAACACATATCTTGAAGATGGATGAGTTTCTACTTCCTACAAACAACTAATTGAAGATTTTAATGTATTCTCAAATTAAACATCTCCTGGAGGAAAACAGTCCAGACTACTATCATCTTAGCTTTCATGCTAATGCAAATTGAAAGTTGTGCTTAGCATTTCTATCTTCCTTTCATTCATTTATGCTGTTTCAATGTTAGCACTTCTCAGATTAGAATCTGTTTTTGTTTTTGTTTCTTAAACTAGTTCTTGTTTCCTTTCTTTTGTGATTCATCTCTTTTACATTATGCTATACATATGTGTGCCCACAAAATGGAAATTACTGTGTAGTTAGAATGTTAGAAGTTAGGGAAACTATCACTGTTCTGATGAGAAGTTGTATTCAAATGGACATTTTTAGTGCATACTGTATCTGACGGATCAAATTCCAGTGAACCCATGATTAAAAAAAAATAAAAAAATTCAAAATCTTGGATGCAAAACTGGGACACAATTGGTGCATATACAGCACTAGATTTATCAAATACAAAAATCCCATACACAGCAATGGAATTCTTTGATATATATGGCTCTCTAGGTTTGCCACATTTTTGCAGACTGGGGACTTTGGGGTTATGTATAAAAAAAAAGAATACAAGCACAGATTAATTAATTAATTTATTTGTTAGCATTTGATGCTGTTCCTTTGTTTACATCAAGTAAGACTTGGAAGAAAATTACGGCACATAGACTGTAAATTGGAAATAAAATGATGCACCCAAATGTAGAGTTTTTATATAATTGTAATATGTGCAACTGGTTACCCCCTTTGTATCCATTTCCCCAAACCACAAGCTGAAGCATGCAAGTCAAAAGTTATAAAATGATTCTGATATATTGATGTTGACACACAAATTTGAAATTTTGCTCCAATAGTTTTTTTTACTAGTTTCCAAGCTACAAAACTGGGACCATACCAGTCCATAGCACCCCCACTAGCCATCATCTGACTCATGAGAAAATTAAACTTTTCTACCTTACTCCAGGCTCGTGCACTCCAGGCCATATTTTTCCCTGGCTTTGGATTTGACACACATGGATGTCATTCTCTTTGGCTCTTGGCTTATTCCATCTGGCCACATTTGCAACAGGCAGTCCCTCTCCTCCCCTTTTTACCTCAGCTAACCAATCTTCCCCTGTGACCCTCTTCCATCCAATAACTTCCTCCCATGGGTCAGTCTCTGCCCCTGGTCACCCTATACTCCAGTGGAGCTGGTAGACCACTCTTCCCCCCTCTCTCCTCAGCTAACATCCCTTCCTTCTTCTCCCTCCAACTTCCTTATCCTGCTCCCTCTAAACACCCTCACTTGGTAGGCTCTGCTTGGCCATCCTCTCTTGCTCGGTACTCATGCACCTCTGGCCTCCCTTATAGCAGGATACTCCTCCCTCCTCCTCTTACCTCAGCTAACCCATCTTTTTTTCTGTCTCCCAATACATTTTACCCCACCTCTCTTGCAGGCTCTTCCTCCACCCAGCTTCTCTCTCTGAGTAGGCTTCACCATTGCAGTAAACAACCTCCCTCCCTTCCCCCCTACCTTAGTGAAACCATATTCTGAAATGTTGACTCCCCCTGATTTCGGAGGTTGTCCTCCTTTTTGTCACTCTTTCAGGCCTAAACACCTAACCCATACGTAGTGTATGCCAAGGCCAGAGTCTATTCCCATTGTCTCATTCTTCCTCTCTACCGCACATACAATTTTAAAACTAAAATCCTGCAATTGTGAGGGAGGCTGCATGTCCTTTCCCCAATCACCTAAAATACCCATGTCCTCCTTGTCTCCCTCTGTTTACAGCGTAAATCTCTATCCACCCTTCCTATTTCGTATCCTCCAATATTTACCTTAGAGTGCAAAATCCCTTGCTGCAGTGAAAGCACTGTATGCTAGGGATGCTAAGTGATAATGGTGAAAGGCAGGGTTGCAGTCCTGTCTAAGACATGTTAATGTGCTCACATACCACACTCAGTAAAGTTATGGTGGGTAAAAAAAAAGTGACAAAAACCCTCCACAGTAAAGCATATAGCAAATGGAAATATTACTGTATGCTCATTTACATGTCTTAGACAGGTCTGCAACCCTGCCTTTTACCAGTATCACCCAGCACTTCCACTGCAGCAAGGGATTCTGGGAAATTACATGCAAGTGTGCACACAGTGCCACCCTTTGCTTCAAAACCACATGACATAGACCCTTATAAGCTTATGCCTGCTTTAAAGCACAGCCTGGGTTAAGATGCATAGCCAGTCAACACACACACACACACACACACACACACACACACACACACACACACAACAAACACACACACACACACACACACACACACACACACACACACACACACACACACACACACACACACCACACACACACACACACACATATATATTTTAATTACACACAGAGTATTATACCTATATTAAAATGGTATGCGTTTATATTATACCTTTGTATTGAAAATATAGTTTCTGCAAATTTACATATGTGTATTGTGAAACATCTGTGATAATACTATGCATATTTTATATACAGTAGCTCATTTAGTTGCTGCAAATTGAAGGCCCCCACGTGTTGTATGAGTATAATAATGCTGACTTAACACATCTTCTCTCACCAGCCACAATTATTACATTGTCAGTGATCTCCCATGACACCGTTTAGATTGGCAGGTCAGGGATTTCGGAAAGCACACACCACAGTATGTGCTGCTTAGAGCACCATATTTAAAGAAAAAGAGCTTTGTTATATTTTACTAAGATGATACTTTTCAGCTTTCCATTAGTCAGAAAATAACCTCAATGGAGCAGGTCTAATTCTGTACAATTGACTGTATTAAAATTGTTGACTTTTGATGGGGCTCCATGGAGTTACAGCAGTAATAATACTACATACCTATGTGAGGCACTCTGTCTCCTGCAACTCAGTTAATTTAGTAGACAGTACTATATGCACGTTTCATGGTGCATAATTTTTATCCTTTAAAACTTGGTTTGGAGTAGATGAATCATATATATATATATATAATTAATATATATAATATATATATATATATATATATATATATCACAACACAGAGAAAAAATATTAGAGCCAACCTATCACAATATAATATCTCTATAAAATAAAAAAGGTGATTGTAGAAATAAAAGTAAACATAATACAGATAAGAATAAAAAAAAAATATATATATATATATATATATACAGTGTTCGACAATTCACTATAACAACTCGCCCCAGTGGCGGGTGGGGATTTAGGCTGCGTGGCTAGAGTCCGGCCGCCACATTTGCCCACAAAACACTGATGAGGTTGACTGAGAACTCTTGGCTCCCGTGTGCTGCTCTCCCGGCTTGCTACCTTGTACTATTATACAATGGGGTGCCTGTTTCCCGGAGGGAACGATGTGGTGGAGCACTGAAGGTTGAAAGACCCCTCTTCCGGTATCCGGTTTCGCGAGGCGATCCACGTGACGACGCCACTGATTGCGGACGGACCGTGGTGACTGAGCTGCAAAGGCACATGAGGCCTATCTCAACATGCTTTATTTGCGTGATCCTGTGAGTGGCCATTTGTTTAGATTTTATGTTCATCATACATTTTTTCTGTGGTAATGCACTAGGTGTGCGCCGTTTCTTTTTTGTTCTTTTTCCAATATATATATATATATAATATATATCACAACAAGAGAAAAAATATTAGCGCCACCTATCACAATATAATATCTCTATAAAAATAAAAAGGTGATTGTAGAAATAAAAGTAAAAATAATACAGATAAGAATAAAAAAAAAATAATATCTAATATATATATATATACAGTGTTCGACAATTCCATAAAACTCGCCCGTGGGGGTGGATTTAGGCTGTGGCGAGCCTTGGTGCGGGCTCTATGAATTCCCATGCTCGCACCAATTTTTTTTTTTAAATAAATAAATAAATAATCCCCCTCCCGGATGGGGTAACGCGGGGAAAAGGCCGGCAGGCAGCGCTGGGTAGCCTTCCCTGGATCTCCTCCCTTGATCTGGGGTGTCCGCAACCTGGGATGGGGGGGGTGTTGGTTGCGCGGCTGTGACAACCTCCTTTTTTTCCAGTGGAGGTGGTGGTTGGTTCCGTCTCGTGTGCTGCCATCGCATTCAGTGCCCTCTCCTGAGCTGCCACAATCCCGTGCCTGCTCCCGGGTGCTGCCCCGCTCAGTGTGTGCCCCGCTACAGTGCCTGCACGTGTGTGCCCGCTCCCGTGCCCGACTCCCGCGTGCTGCCACGTCCCCTGTGCTGACAGCTCCCCTGTGCTGCCACCTCCCGTGCTCGCCCCATGCTGCCCTGTCCATGTGGCCCCGCCACCTGCCGAAGGGAGTGGGGAGGTGGAGGCCTCGAGTCTGGCGGCTCCCCCTTACTCACTGGTGTGGAGGGGCTCCCCCGTCCCACCCACGAACGCGGACCAACAGCCGCAGGAAGTATTGGACGTGAGGGAGGGTGAGGTTGCCTGTGTCTCCGGAGCTGACACCGCTCAGGGGCAACCCTGAGGAGAGCTGACAGCCGTAAGAGATCTGCTCCGGAGTACGTGGGTGAGTGATGTCATCAGCCACAACAACATTTAAAGCACCACACACTGTGTGTGTGGTGTTGTGTGGTATGTGGATGTGAGGTGTGTGATGGTGTTGCTGTGTGTGCATGTGTGGTGGGTGTTGTGTGTGTGTGTGTGTGTTGTGTGTGTGTGTAGTGTGTAGTGTGTGTCGTTATGGTGGTGCGTGCGTGCGTGAGTGGCGGCTTGGTGGTGCGTGGGGGTGTGTGCGAGGGGGGGGAGTGGTGGGGGTGTATGCATGGTGTGGGTGTGTGTGTGGTGTGTGTGTGGTGGGTGTGGTGTCGTGTGTGTGCATGGGGGTGTGGGATGGGTGTGTGTGATGTGTGGGTGTGTTGTGTGTGTGTGTGCATGTGTGGGCTGGGTGTGTGTGTGTTGTGTGGTGTGGTGTGTGTGTGTGGGTGTGTGGTGTGTGTGTGTGTGTGTGTGTGTGGGGGTGTGTGGTGGGGTGTTAGGTGTGTGTGTGTGTGTGTGTGTGTGTGTGGTGTTGTGTGGTGTGTTGTTGGGTGTGTATATAAGTTGGGGGAATAATCAGCGGTTTTGTGATAGTGATAGAATTTAATCAGTGAATAGTGCAGAGGCAGATGGGAGCAGTTTGGCGGTATTATTCCGATGCTCAGACACCGAGCACCACTACCATACTAGGAAGACTCCATCAAGCCAAGCTGTTGAGGGTTTTTAAACAGATATCGCCAGGTACCCTACCACAAGGCATTCAAGAGGCCTATGCACTAAGCAGTTATAAAACAAATGTCATAAAATCTAATGTCACCATTTTGACAGCCGTGCTATCACGGGACGCAGAAAGGCCCAATACCAGTGATAGCAACATTGAACAGATGGCAGTAGCCGGTTGCCGAGATCTGCCCCCGAAAGGCTCACCCGACGGAGTTGATTCTGCTGCAGAGAGCAGAGACCTTCGCAAATTCAACCAAAATAAAAATATTTTCATTAAGGGTTATTCTATTGTAGTGAGAAGGGGGTCTCCGAGCAGAACGCGTGATTTCATGTCCGGGGAACCCCTACTTCCGAGATACAGGCCCCGTTATGGGGTGCCGGTATGTCCTAGCATGAAATGTCACGGTAGGGACAGAGGGCATTTACATGCATAGGAGAAACACTGACACCCCATAGAGGGCCGGTATCTCGGGAAGCAGGGTGTCCCCGGACCTGAAATCAATGTGGTTTCGCTCCGGGGACCCCCTGATACATTTCTGTAATGGGTTACATTAAATAAACCCCCGCGATTACCTATGAGAGGCGCGCAGTTTGAGGTTGATTCAGCCTATTACTAAATAACTGAGAGCCCAATCAGATTCAAGTATCCGGTGTAGTAAGAGCAGGGTGAGATTCAATGTTGCTTCGTGGACTAGCAGAGCAACAGGCTTCAACTTTGAGCCTGAAACCCTGCCCGCAGAGGTTAAGTCCGCATTTTGCACCCAAGTTTCTCAGAATCAAACGTAGTGGTCGTGGCTGAGATTTATGCTGATTTGAATTCCAGGATATTTGGACTACACTCATGGTCAGAGGGAGCCAGACCTAGAAGAGAATGTAGCGGGTGCGTGTGGAATATTCTGCACGATATGGGTCCAGGAGGTCGGAACCATCCGCTCCCGGTTAGGTGTTAAAACTCTCCATAGAGCGAGAAACCAGGATAGGACGCCATGCAGGCAGACATGGTCTTGCTGAGATGCGAGGCGACCTACTTCTATTACAGGATTTACAGTGAGCAGGCTGGGGCAATCAATACATTACTTAAAGAAAAATTGGGGCCCATATCTTTGGACCCCAGTGATTCGAAAAATTGGTTGCCACGGCCCTCGAATGTATTTCGCCCAAAGCGGCACACTTTGGGGAATATTATCACCGGCATGATTACCTTTGCTTTCACCAATAAGCTCCCATAGAACCATGTCATCAGTTTGTTCCCAAACTACAAGGGTTCTTTAGGGTGTGGACGAGTAAGATCTGTCCCAAATCAACAAATCAACACACTCTCAACAGGAGATGGGACATGCAAGTTCAAGATAAGATCATTTCTGTCTTGCAACCGGAGTCCCGGGAATCTATTATTGATGGCGGTGGTGCAGCAAACAATATGTCCGGCATCACTAGTACGGTGCTACATATTGCATCTTAGAGCACCCGAGACTGATATGAAATAAAGCAACAGGCTGCATCCGATCAAAGCATTTCATGACCTGTTCCATTGATTGTCAGTGGGACTCTCCAGGCATAAGCCACTGGAAATATTCCCTACCGTCTCGCTAAGGAGGTAGTGATAAAACTTTACCATCAGCGAGAAAGCTATTGGTATTTTTGCGTTAACATACACTGCAACCCAAGGATAACACAGAAGGGACTGAGATGTTTTATAAAAATTGCCTTTTTATTATTGCCCTTTAATAATTGCTTTGTCTGGGTTACCATTATGTTACCAAGTGCGATATCTTTCATTTATTGTTGGGTGGGTTATACATGATTGTTCATGATTATGCACGAATTTTTTTAGTCTTTTTAGGTTTAGGATTCTTTTTCTACCTTTCGTTTTGTTTTTCCCTCATATTTCAGCATTTTCCCCCCTTCATTAATATGACTTTTCTACCATCATCTTCACTTTAACCCCCCCCCCCATGTAGGTACAATGTACTTCCACTACCAGCAAAAAAGCCTTCTACTTTTTCACCCACCCTTACTTTCTACTTGTGTCTTCCTTTGCCCCAACAGTTATGATTCTCGTTTAATTCTATGTCCCCAATTATTCAACATCAGATTTAGTTATATCATAGTGCCAATTATTACGGTTTTTTTTAACTTTATTTAGAATTGTGAAAATGAATTATTTGGTATCATGTTGTTAGATTTCTATCTGTAGCTCTTGAGATTAGTTGCTTATTGACTTTAAATACCCTAGTAAACACTGCACACTTTAGATAGTCAAGTAATTATAGATATATAGTTATTTGCTCTATCGCTCTAACATATTAACAGTATGAAGAATCTATGACTGATATAAGTATTTTTATAAGATTCGTATGATCTGTGGACTACCTTAACATACATTTAGTCACAAGGTGCATGGGATGACGTACGGGTGATAAGTCTGCTGTTCGCAGGATGTTTTTATTTAAAGTTGGTTCGACCCACCTCCCCACATTCAGGGGAAGCACGCTCAATAGGCTGTGAAACGTGTTGAGGGGGAGGGTGATGAGGTGAGCCTGTGGCTTTGTTGGGTGCCAGTCGGAATAAAGCCATTTCAATACACATACAGGATTTTTGCCTGGATTTTTTGCCGTCTGCAGTAGGCCGGATTTCTCTCCATTTCTCTCCCACAGAGTTCCCGGGCACCAGGAAAGTATAGTTTTCGACCCCAGTTCCAACGTGTGTGTATTTTTGTCTGTTTTTGTGTATCATTGTGTGTAAGTGAATTTATGAGAAATAAAACAAACAATTTATTTCATGTTACCTTGTTTTGCCTCAATGAAATGATTCCTGGTAAAAAAGGTGTAATAAACCGGTCTTCTGTGACAGATTGGTCTTGTAGTTTTTACAGTATAATAGATCTTCATTGTTTTGGGATAATTAGAGCATATAATTGCTTTTCTTTAAAGAAAGTTCCTTCTTTGAGGAGGCGGAGAAAGAATAGTTATATGCTGTTTTATAGCTTGATGATTTTTTAACATCAGCCAGTGAAACCGTCAGGGTTGGGCACCTTGATATTTTAAGAGCAATTAATGGCTAGGAAATTTCTTTGGTTGTATGAATGGTTCATTAAGGAGTGTTCGGCTTTCAATACTAAGCTGTGGGAGGAGCTGAGCTGCAAAGCATGGACATAATAGTAGGAGCATTGATTGTGTGATCGGTATTTATTTCCCTGGTATATAAAGTGCTATAGTAATCATGCAATGCCGGTAGATTGCCTGTTAGGGTGATAAGTGGGAAACGTCATTCTTTTATCAAAATGTTACATAGTAGATGAGGTTGAAAAAAGAACATACGTCCATCAAGTTCAACAATTTGCTAAATTTAGACAAACAGAGACTGATCCTTATATATACTACTTATTTGATCCAGAGTAGGCAACAAAAAACCCCAGTGTACAGTTTTTTTTTAATATCATTCAATGATGATCTCATTAAAGGGAAAAAATAAAATTCCTTTCCTGACTCCAAGAATGGCAATCGGATACTCCCTGTACTCAAACATGTTCCAATGTTTACTTATTTGGTATATCACTTATTAACCTTTCCTTCTAAAAAGATGGCCAACTTTTTGAACAAAATCTATTGTATCTGCCATCCCCAGTCTCCATGAGTAATGAATTCCAATTATAACTGCCCTTACTGTAAGAACCCTTTTCATTTGCTTGCGGTGAAATGAAAATCTCCTTTCCTCCAACGTAAAGGGATGACCCCGAGTCCTTTGTACTGCCCTTGTCCTTGTCAACATGGGGTTTAGGGATTGCTGGTTTCTTAGTTTTTTGGATAAGCTAGAGTGCCAGGTTATTACCTTTTAGTGAATGCTGTTTGTCTGTCTCAGACTGTTCACGCATGATCCAGGAAGGTCAGGTTCCGTTTCAACACAAACAAAGCAAATCCTTTGAGATAGTGATGTGGATGCGAGCTTTCTGTGCTTTGCTTTGCGGAGACAAGTTCTAGCTGATGAGTTCCAAGTTTACTAATTATACACTCATATGCACTGACATGGACTTTGTAGACGAAACCTCCTTGCCCCCTTTTTTCCCACGCCACTTACCTCCTGTTGCAACCCTCCTCCCTAATTGTCTTTGTAGCGACCTCGTTTTCCTTCATCACTTCCTCCCTTCCGATTCTTATTCCTTTGCCTTTAATATCCTCGCCCTTTCTGGTGACACTGCTTATTGTAGTCGTCGTACCAGAACACCCTCTATGTACCTTTAGCTGTAAATTCTCCCCACTATCAGTACATTGTCCGGTCTTTGCGCAAGGCGACTGACTTTTCCTATTGTTTTGTCTGAAGTGTTTATTCCCCATTATGTTATAATTCTTATGTCACGTTGTATTTTAAAGCGCTATGTTCGCTTGTCGCGCAATATAAATACAGCGATAGATTATACCTGGATTTTGGCAAAAAGACATTAAATAATCTAGAGGTAGTGGGTTGTAAAGTGGCATTTAATTAGGCGACGTACAGTAAGGACTCCATATCCCTTGGAAGAGAGCAGACATGCCTGGCTGACTGGTTATCAAATCATGACAAAGTTTCTTCAAATTGCCATAAATGGCTCTTAGACTATTGTTAGGGAGAATAATCAGGATTTTATTTCAGTCATATTCAGCATATTCAGGCCCTTCACATATGGGCTAGCACTTTCAGCGGACATTAATAATTTTAGGTAAGTTCAGGTAATTTTTATATTACTTGCGTATATGATAGTCCTGAAAAAGGTCGTACCTATGTTAGAAGTTGTGCGTTCATGAAAACCGGTGGTAAGCAAAAACCATAGACCACATCTTGACCAGTTGATAGGGGGGGAGGGGCAAAGCCAAAAACGAACAAAATAAACAGGATTGGAAACACGATGGCCATAGTCCCAATTCCCAACATGTAATTGTGAGTCAGGGATGGCCTTATACGTGGGGTGAATGAGCATCGCACGTCTCTCAAACAACGAAGTGTCCTTTATGCCTTGCTGTGATTCATAAACATAAAGCAGGAAATAGAAGATTCTGTTATAGTAAAAAAGAGGGGGTTAGTAAGGTTGTGTTGCAAAAACAGCGTCCAGGCCTTATGACCAGTACTTGCTTAGGTACTAGGTCCACATCCCCTTCACTTAAAGATTGGTTAGGGGTCAGCTCATACAATTATTTATAACATATGTCCTTTTCACGGCGATCTTTACAACCAAGAATAAAATTTATATATATATCAGGCATTGCTCGTAAAAGTGTATTTTACTTAGGTATGTTAGTACAGATATGCTATTTGCGGTAAATCGTGAATGGTGAACACGTTTTTGATATAAACATTTAATTTAACAGGTTGTCGTTTCTGTCATGATGCAGGATTATCAGTTGATATGGAATTCGGGACTATGAGGGTTCTTTTTGATAAATAGAGGGGAACAGAGTTTTTGTAATGTAATAATACCTGTGGTGAATGGGTTAAATGTTGTCTGTATGTATGTCAGTATGTATAATGGCTTCTGCTCTCAGCAGGGGCCCACCAACAGAAATCAATGGAGCCCGGGACAAATGAAAGGAGCAGGTACGAACCCATAGCGACCCCCCCACGAACCCATGAGCGCACCTACCACAAAAAAATATATTTTAGCGTGCAACTTTTACTTAACTGTTTTTATTGTGATACAGAAAAAAACATTACAATTGACCTATTATTTTTAATTTTCATACAAAAGAAAGGTACGTATGCATGGGTGGTGTGAGTGGATGGGTGGGATAATTGGTGGGTGAATGACAGTGAATGACAGTTGGGTGAATGGCGGTGGGTGGGGGAATGATGGTGGGTGGATGGCGAATGACGGTGGGTGGGTGATTGACCGGGGGTGGGAGGGTGGTGATTGACGGTTGGGTGGGGTGGCGGGTGATGGTGCTTTACGGTGGGTGGGCGAGTGATGGCGAGTGCTTGACGGTGGGGGTGAATGACGGTGGGTGGGTGGGGTGTGGGTGAATGATGGTGGTGGGAAATGACAGGGGTGAGTGAGGTGGTGACTGACAGGGGTAGGTGGGTCCAATGTCAGTGGTTGGGTGGGGTGTAAATGACAGTGGGGGGTGGGTCACTGTTGATGTGGGTAGTGGGGAATCACGATGGGTGGAGATGGGTGGGATACAGTGATTGGGTGACAGTGACTTGGGGGTAGGAGACAGTGATTGGGATGGGAGGACATGCTGGGTGGGTGCGGTGACTGGACAGTGACTGGGGGTGAATGACAGTGACTTGGTGGGTGAATTACGTGGACCATGGGTGGGGGTGAGATGACAGTGAATGGGTGGGTGGAGACAGTGCCCTGGGACAGGGGTTGGTGGATGCAGTGACTGGGTGGTGGGAGGACACTGATGGAGTGGGTGGGAGACACTGATGGGTGGTGAGAGACATTGCATGGGATGAAGTGACGTGACTGCGTGCAGGTGACTGGGTGTGGGTGAAGTGGACGGGTGTCGGTGACTGGGTGACAGTGACCTTGACAGTGACTGGCGAAGGTGGACAGTGACTTTGACAGGACATTTGACGTTGACTAGGTGGGTTGTGAGGGTGGTGACAAGGCAATAGGTGGGGTGGATGGGAGGACCATGTGACTGGGTGTGGTACAGGGGTGGTAAAAGTAAAACTCTGTGGGGACAGTGACTTGGGGGTGGAAGTACTGAATGGGTGACAGTCGAGGGGAGGTTGTTTGGGCCTGGTTGTGGTCGGGAGAGAGTTGACAGGGTGATGAGTGACCTGGGAGAGGGAGACAGTGGATGGGTGAAGGTGACAGTGACTGGGTGGGGGTTGGACAAGCTGGACTGGGTGACAGGGTGGTGACAGCGGTGGAACGTGATGGGTCGGGGAACAGTGGGTTGACAGTGACTTAAACTGACCGGGTGGTGAAGCTTTCCAACCGGACTCTTTCCCCTCTGCCCCTGATAGCCATGCAGTAGTGACCCGGGAGCGGGAGGGGCTTGGGGAACGGTCCGTCGCTGATGGTGGGTCGGGGGAGGGCGTCTAGTATGGGAGGTTGGCGATCCTGGGGTGGGCGGGGCCAAAGGGACGGTGGCTCCGGGGGAGTACGGAAGCTGACCGCTAGGGGGAGCAAAGCTGGCCGCAGGGAGGAGCTGGCACTTCCCCCTCGTCCACGTTGGGGGCGGGGTGGGCCGCAGGAGGAGCTGGGACTTCCCCTTTCGTCCCACATTGGGAGCGGGGGGTGGGAGGGGCCCTGTTGCATGCGCAGCTGGAGATTCAGGCGGCGGGGAATCGCCAGCCATTTTTAAAACTTTTTTTATTTTTTTAAATGGATTTAATTAACTGGCGCCCAGCCGCGCAGGGGGCCCTGGGCGGCCAGCCCCTTGACCCACGGGGTTCGGGAGCAGTACAATTTCTCCCCACTGTTGGCGGCCCTGGTCTAGTTCCAAAAAAAAACTGTCACTATGCAGTTTACAATCAGGGTTGCGTCAAATAGCTTCCAGAGCATGTGATAGAATGTATTCGTTTGGGTCTGTTTTTACAGATAAAAACAGGCTATAGAAATGTGAGAAAAGACAATCACACTTTTAGATAGAATGGCTAAGGAATTTACAAAGTCAGTATTTGTAATCTGTTTGTAATGTAACATGGATGTATAGAAGAAAATTGTAAAAGACTGGAAGAGACCAAGCTTGTCTTCCAGAATCAGCCTGAAGTGCCTGTATAACCAAATTTGAATTCCCTGCACGTGTTTGTATTGTAAGTCATCAATAAACTTACTTTCTTTCAAGAACCTGGACTCCAGTTACCGATAATCAAGCCTGATATGAGGAGTCCAAAATATCAGGTCAATTCTATTACGCATTCTGCATGTGCTTACTAAATATAATTCTGAGGGTTATATATTTGATCTTGTTTTCTTGTTTATTTATCTTTTTTTCCATTCTGGATTTTAATATTAAATTTACTTTCCAACTTCATCTTCCCCTCAACTATTGGGAGATAGATAACAATGGGCTCTGTCCAGGGTCTGGAATCTTATTAGTGTTATATAGAAGCCCTTTAGAGTGCATAGGGTTTTTTAACTGGGGTGTAGGTGTACCAGGAATGCTTTGTTGGGGGATTAACACTAATAGTTGTCGCGTCGTAGTGTGGGGGCTAACATTAATGTAAAATTAGTAATTAAAAAAAAATTGTGCTGCATCTGTGTGCCCCTTATATGGAAGGTATGGTGTGTGGGTATCTCCCTCCTTCACGTTAAGGGGAATGTGAGCGTCCACATTTGTATTTTGAAACTATTATTATACAGGCATTACCCCGCCTTAACGTACGCATGGGGACCGGAGATGTATTGTAAAGCGGAAATGTACTAAAGTGAAGCACTCCTTTCCCCAATTATCGATTGCTATGGTCTGTACTGCAATGTCATTACGTGCATAATGATGTCATAACGCATTTGTACAGCCTCTATGTCTCCCGTTGCGCACAGCTATTGGTTACAGGTTAGGGAGCCGTGTCTGCTATTAGGACGTGATGACGGCGATGCGTGAGCTGCCGTTTGACTATTGGGCGATTATGTACTACCGCGAGTGTACTTAAAGTGAGTTGTCCTTTCCTTAAACGGGGTATGCCTGTACTGTAATTTATACCCATTATAGTGATTAGCCATTATTTTTCTCTTTGTGCTCCTCGTATTTTCTCACTGGTCTACGCCGCCATAGGAACGTCTTCCTTTGCTACACTAACCAAGGTGTGACGGTGACGTAGACATAGCGCACACGTGGTGATGTGTGTCTGCCCGCAGTGTGTAGTAAGAGCTTGATCAGTGTGTGGTCAGTGTGAGCGATTAACTTACCCCCACGTCACCAACTACTCAAGTTGGAGAAAGTTTGATAGGGTTTATTTGTGGTTACAAAGGCTGATGTTTGAATGTCATACTTGGAGATTGTATCGGAAATACCTGTGTTCTTTGAGTGTCCTGTATGTCATCATTGCTGTTGTAGGGTTTTCTTCTTCGTTGAGTACAGTACTCTGTCTGCAGTATGAGAATGTAGTGTATGCGAAACTAACTACTCTGCTGTATATTGTCATTCTTGTCATCCATCCATGTTTATATGTGTTTCAATGATTCTGTATTTTGATGAGTGACATCACTGCTCTATATCCAATGTTTATCTATGTTGTTGTTGACTGCCTTTTTCGTCGGAACCCGGTTGTCGACTCCAGTCGACAGCGCCACAATATCACATTGGCGACAGCTCTGTTGGGATAAACCGGTCCCTTTCCCTGCAACAATTCACTGCGCTAAACGGACTACTGGTAATGGTACTGCATAACCTGTGTGGCTCCAGGAGATCTGAGCCTCTCGCAAGTGGTATTTCGTAGGTTCTTGGGAAATTCCTTGTTCCATTCTACCCATTACCGTGGATGCAGGCTCGTTGTGCTCCCAATCTCTCCATTGTATCTTTTTGCATGTTTTACCAGGATCACCGTTAGGAAGATTAGCATGAATAAGAAATACAATAACACACACGTAGATAAAACAATACTAACACTTTACTGGAAAACACCAGATCATAGACCATAACACATTACAATACATAACATAACCCGTGAACTACCCAGATGCTTCTATCCCGCATTCCAAACCTCAGCCCCAATGGCCCTGGTATGTCCCCACCCAGTGTTCCCGCAATCCTGCGAAGGTAGGTTGCGGTGGTGACTGCGCAGGCACTATGTTAAGCTAGGGCCCAGTTGGTGCACGGGATAAGATGAGAGATCCGGTTGCGAGCACTCCGAGTGCTCGGGACCGCAACTCTCTTTCTCAATGGGTCAGAACGTCCGTCTGATCCTTCCAGGTACTATGCCGGTGGACCCCAACGAGGCCACCAGCTCAACGGGAACTGCAACCGGACCAACGCAACACCAACCGCATGGGGAACAGCAACCCTAACTAGGGTGCTTTTTCTATTCTTTCTGTTCTCTTGAATTTTGTTCTTCTGTGATTCTGGCGCATGGGTTATGTATGTGGGAGTGACGGGATACAAGTGCTCCGTTATGGGGTGTCTCGGACATATATTCGTGTAGTCTCTCAGCAAGCTGCCCTTCTCCCTAGCTACCCAGTCCTAACTGTAACTGCTATTAGCGATTCCCAACTCACCTGCAGGATGACCACACCGCAAACACTGTCAGCCTGCCATGGATCCACAGTCACACCACACTTGCACGTCTATCTTGTGTCTTACATGCATTTCATACACTATTTCGCGACATCTACATCAAGGCAAGCTGCAATCACACACAGCCCCTGGATCCCGCAGCACAACACCAATGATAGCACACGTCATTTGCCTCTTTGACAGTGCCCACAGCACTCTCCGCTGCGGCAGGCACTGCCAAAACCAGCACCTCTCACACTCAAGGTTCATCCCTCCCTAGATAAGGCGTCCCTCTTCAGTTACCAACCTGCACCTTACCGGGAATTGGGGCATGCTGAGGAATATAGGTGAGGACCCTTCCTGATGCGGAGGCCACGGCGGCTCCTGCACCCGCTCCTTAATCCTTACATCTGGCTATGCACTGACGACTGCTTGGCAAAGCCCAGGAATGTATTATACTCTCCGGGACTGAGCTTCCTCCAGCCCATGTCGGCCACACTCAGGAAATGATGCCTGTCTACCTAAGCCTCCTGTGAATTGTGTTCCCAGGGGGCTTGTCTATAATTGGGGCCGCAGTGACGCGCTTCCCTTGCGCATGCCGCGAACCCTCCTAATAAGCCGCCTCAACTTCTAACTCTACACTTCCCTACATTCGCGCGACCTCTCCCTATACTTGGAACAAAGTCACATCGCGCGCTTCCCGACATAATTGCGGCATGGCGGACTACGCGCAATGGCGGCGCACTTCCTCAAGCCGCGAGCGGTGGCAACGCGGATCCGCGGGCCTAGCCGACGCTGACCGATCGCGTGCACCGCGCAAAAAAAACCAGGCGCATGAACCGCTCCTGCACTGGCCCCCCCACCCTAGCGAAAGTGCCGGCGGGTCGAGCAGGCCTCCCAGGCGGCACCCGCTACATGGCACGGCATCGCGGGAGAGGGGCCCGGGATTCAAATTTACGCTTCGGTTTGGCGAAATATACTTCTAAACAAAATAAGAACAAAACATGTACAGTATGCCCCCCTTAATTCGATTTCTCCATGTTCCAAATCAGCAGGCATACGAAGAAAAGAAGGTGCATTTACAGAAATGGAGGAACATTATTTTAAGAAATATACAAGACCACTTAAAATTTAGACTAAGAAACTAAAAATGTTTACAAAGAATACTGTAATAATTGACAAAGATCGAGTGTAGTTGTAACCCATTTGAAAACAAATAATAACAAAAGCGCACTCTATTGTTCCAAATCTTAAGACAGGACTTTATGATGCGTTACTTCTTACAGTGTAGCAAGGACACATTAGTGGCTCACAAAAGCTAAAAGTAAAAATGCTTTAGGAATGACTTTTAGTCCATATGCTCTTTTTATGAAAGATCATTGAGGTGTCGTTTATAACTTTCTGCCCGTGCAATAATTGCAATACTAATGTAACACAAATCAACATTAAAGTTGTCAAGT
The DNA here is from genome assembly GCA_036426205.1 of Ascaphus truei. Taxonomy (NCBI): domain Eukaryota; kingdom Metazoa; phylum Chordata; class Amphibia; order Anura; family Ascaphidae; genus Ascaphus; species Ascaphus truei. The sequence continues at coordinate 55 of WSYH01009474.1, read as the reverse complement.
ATTGCCTTAAACGGAGTTTTATTTTCTATAAAAGTGTTTCAATTTCCACCATTAA
>WSYH01009473.1:0-25875 GCA_036426205.1 Ascaphus truei | reverse complement strand
CCCCCCCCCCTTCCCGGCGCTTCTGGTGTCCCCGCTGAGGGGAGAGAGAACGGGGCCCGTAGGTGGTGAGAGCTGCGGGTGAGGGGGTGTGATGGGGGGGAGCCAGCGGGGAGGTGAGCTGCGGGTGAGGGGGGTAGCCGGCGGGGAGGTGAGCTGCGGGTGATGGGGAGTGGGGGGAGCCGGCGGGGATGTGAGCTGTGGGTGACAGGGGGGGATGAGGGGGGAGCTGGCGGGGAGGTGAGCGGGGGGGGAGGGCGGGAGGGGGGGGGGGGGGGGGGGGGGGTGGCCCTTGCCAGCGCACGTTACCTCAGGTGGTGAGTAATCCACAGGGGATGAATCTGCACTGAAGTTATTTTCTGAGCGTGGCTGTTGGGTATGTGAGGTCATAGAACCATGCAGGCCAATGAGAGGCATACGGGGGTGAGGCCGGGCCACGGACCAATCAGATTGCGTTTTCTGCAAACAATGTTTTCATTTTTATAGATATAGATACTTACCGGCTGCCGCATCCTCCTCACCGCCGCCGCATCTAAATACCGGGACCAGGGTCAAAACCCGGGACATTTTGGGGACAGACCGGCACCCGGGACAGGAGAGAAAAAAACGGGACTGTCCCGGCAAAACCGGGACGTATGGTCACCCTAATTAAAGCAGCAGTCCTAGCAATATCCTGCATGTGTGTTTTTTTTAATAAATCAGTTCTGTACTATGAGAAAATACTTGTAGCATTTTCTTTAAAAAAAAAAAAAAACTACTTTGAAAGACATTTTTCAATGTCTTCTAATATAACAAGCATTTTTGTTCCTATAGCAACCCTTTAGAAAGGCACAACCCCTTGAGTACTGCCCCCTCCCCAGCCGTGCACGAGCACAAATGTGCAGCGGCGAGTAGCTCAGAATGAATTAATTAAACCTTATTCGTGTGTGTGTGTGTGTGTGTGTGTGTGTGTGTATGTGTGTGTTCTTATGATGCAGATGAAATCAAATTTATTTAAATAAATGTAAGGTAGATAATACTTACAAGACATAAAGAGTAAAATTCACGTAAAGGTATCTTTACACACAGACTCCTGATACAGATCAGCTGAGATGGATGGGGGGAGACCTTTACGGGGATGGGGAATTCCTGACGAAGTCGGCAAGCGCTGACGAAACGCGTAGAACTGTGATGTCATTGCGCATGCACGTAGTGTGCCTGGTGTTCCGCTGCTAACTAAGGGACTCCTGTATACTGAGATTGCCTCTGGCACCTCTTGTTGATCAGCTGCAAGAGGTGAGACCGTTACCATCTCCCACTGTGCCTGCTCTCACTGTGACTCTGTCTGCGGTCGTCTCTGCTGTGTGTGAGCGTTCCAGCAGCAGGTCTAAAGGCAACTGGCTGTCAGGGGGTATACATAAAGGTCTCCCCCATCCATCTCAGCTGATCGGTACCAGGAGTACCGCCAACCAAAAGTGCCATTACCTTGGGACTGATACACCTAAACCCTACCCACAAGAAGAGGCCTGATTATTGAATATTTCAGTGCCAGTATGACGTTCCTGGAGTGAAAGAGCTGGGGAACCTCCTGCTGATATCCCACCAGAGACGCCTGTTCCTGTTGTTGGTGCATGGGTAATTTATCCCCTGACATGCTGGCTTAACATTTTCTTGATGTACGCAGAATACTCACCTTAATTGTTTATTAACATTATATTTTACACTGAGCGTTGTGTGCTGTTTTTTTGTTTCTGTAATTGCCCTGGGGGTGTCCAAGACACCCGTTACCGCGGCTGCAGAGGCTCTCCTGTATCACACCCAGAATCACGTATATATTTACATGCAGTATCACCCCATTCCACACCCCACTTGGTGTTTATGGTTATTTACAATAGTTAGTTCGTAGTAGCGCACTTCCTTTCACTCTCTTAATGAGTGAGACCGCCTCTTAATGAGTGAGACCGCCCCTTAATGAGTGAGACCGCCCCTTAATGAGTGAGACCGCCTCTTAGTCTTAATGAGTGAGACCGCCTCTTAATGAGTGAGACCGCCTCTTAATGAGTGAGACCGCCTCTTAATGAGTGAGACCGCCTCTTAGTCTTAATGAGTGAGACCGCCTCTTAATGAGTGAGCCCGCCTCTTAATGAGTGAGACCGCCTCTTAATGAGTGAGGCCGCCTCTTAATGAGTGAGACCGCCTCTTACAGGGGGGCACATGACCCGCAGTATGACGGGGGGGGGGGTGTGGCGGCACAAAATATCCACATCTGGGACCATTGAATAATTGTCGCGGGCACACAGTATTTATTAGCATTCCATTGCACCCCAGCACCGAAGGGGTTAAAAGTCCCGATCACACACACGTGGTCTCCCTGTACCCGGAAGTGAAGCCACCAATCACAGGCCTTGGACGGAACCAGCTGACAGACACCGTCCCCCCTGGATCTATTACCAACATGGCGGCGGCTCAGGTGAGAGGTCCCCGTGTCTGGGTTACCATGGAGACGGCGGGGGGTACTCAGAGGGGAGGCGCCATATTTAATCATGCCAGGCACTATATTATTATTATTATTCCACTCACGTGTTCACCTGATCTGTGCTTAACATTTTCACTGCCAGGGCGTGGCAGAGCCCCCCTGGCAGGGGAAGGGTCAACCAGAGCCACGTGATCACAGGACCGCGTGGTCACCGAGGTCAAACAATTGGGAGACCTCCTGGGCACCAGTCAGCTCTTCTGACCTGCTAGTGATCACATGACCTCTCTGGGTAGCGGGGGTTACCTGGTCACATGACCTCTCTGGGTAGCGGGGGTTACCTGGTCACATGACCTCTCTGGGTAGCGGGAGTTACCTGGTCACATGACCTCTCTGGGTAGCGGGGGTTACCTGGTCACATGACCTTTTGCTCAGTAGGGTCAGCCGATCACATGACCCACTTACCATCACTGTCTGCTTATAATGTATATCATTAGATTGTAAGCTCTTTGGTGCAGGGACTCCTTTTCCTAAATGTCACTTTTATGTCTGAAAGCGCTTCTCCTCTTTATGTGTTATTTGTAATTTATATGATTGTCACGTGCATTACTGCTGTGAAGCGCTATGTACATTAATGGCGCTATGTAAAGATATACATACATATATTGCCATTTATTTACATAGCGCGTCACATCGGTGTAGCACGCAGTGGCGGATTTCTCATTAGGCCCGGGCCATGGGCTGCAAAATATCCCTTTTTTTCTGCCCAATATACAGAGGCTCCACTCTCTTCCCCACTGATTGCCAGGGGAGAGCATGGGGTCTCTGTAAAGTTCTTACCTTCTCCGTGCCACCCCCCTCCTTCAGCGTGTATGGTAACGCGACGCCATGTGACATCGCAGCGACATTTGATGTCGCCACGCTGATGTAGGAGGAGACGGCGGCACCACGGTACGTGCCTGTGGGTGGCGAATTTGTAAATCCGCCACTGAATACACGTGACATAGTAATATAACACATAATGGGACTAAGCGCTTCAGGCATAAAAGTAACATTAGGAAAAGGAGTCCCTGCCCCAAAGAGCTTACATTCTAAGTGGCTGCTTGGTGATGAAGGTGATCTGATCACATCACCGATCTGAAGGGTCAGCTGATCATGTGACACTGATTATATTTGGATAAACTGCGTAATACCAAGGATCAGCGGATCACTTGACCCCTCTCCAGTCAATCGGTCATGTAATCACGCATCTGCCCGGTCATGCTATACGTTGCGACAAGGGTTTGTTTGATATGATCCAGTCCTCTTGTACTCAGCAGCGTGAGCTGTGATGTGTCCTCCAATAGAGGATTGGGAGAGGGGGCGTCCTTTGGTTACGACGCTGGCCCCTGAAGTGGCAGACCCCGGTCTATGACCAGCGACGGCTCCAGGTGACCCCATGTGCCCCCACATCACCCTGTGCCTCTGTGTCTCGGGTATCTTAAATGAGATTATCAGATAAATATCACTGATAATCAGAGTGTTGCACCCCTAAATCAGGTCTATAAGTCGATATGAGCCAATGAAAATGAACTGCAACACAAATGCTTTTTAAAGTAATTTAAAATGATGGCACCTTTTCTGCCTTCAAATCTCTCCGTTCACATTAATCCTTAGTGGGACTGGCCCTTTTTATGTACTATTGATTCAACAACTGGTTTCCCTGTCTGTTAATAAATAACACCCTCGCGATAGACAGCCAGGAAGGACGTCATTCAGAGATTTGGAGGGATCAATGTTTGGGACGTTACCCTCAAAGCGCTCACCCCTTCCACACGTCTTCCTCTTTGCAGATCCTCAGCAACCCCAAGGATATCGCCTCCCTGTACCGGGACCTCAGCCAATTCCCGTCTTTCTCCAGCGTGTCCATAGGGCCAGATGTCACCACACAGTACGGGGGCAAATACAGCAACATCTACACGGGTGAGAGAGCCACACGCGTGTCCAGAAGCCGGGTGATAATGGGGCAGTCTCACTTAGCAGATAAAAATAATAACTTTATTTACACCAATCGCCAATGGAATTGGCTTCCTTTTAAGAAAAACAACGTGGCCACCAATGATGTAGAAACATCACTCCTTTTTGTGCTGTAAACAGGGGGTTGGTTTATTTCTTATTGGTCTCCAAAATATTTGGTTTGGGTCATGATGGTGTCATGGTGACTTCTCAATGAGAAAGAAGGGAAGGAGACACTGTGGAAAAGAAGGTAGAAGTCCTCCCGGGCATCTAGTTGGCTGGGAGAACTTTCAGATCTTACTGTTTGTTGATGATTCTCTGGAGAGGACTCATTCAGGTCTGTGGCGGCTATGAGGGGTATCTTACTTGAATCTCCCCACTATGCCGCGTTCTCTGTTCAACCCCCGGCTCCCCGTTATGTCTTGGCTCAGAGTGGTCCCAGAGAGATCTGGATCGGAATGAACAGGTGAAGTTTTGCCGGCAGTACATCGTGTTCCACGACAACAAGTCTGTGGTGTATTCCGGGGCCTGCGGGAATGCCAGCGAGATCAAGGGCGAGTAAGTGGAGCGTATGAGCACAAAGGGAGGGGCGGGCAGAGAAAGAGAGAGGATGCAGGGGGTGAAAGGAGGAGGCACATTTGGACAGAGAGAGCGCAGTGAGATGGAAAGAGAGTGCAGTATGGAAGAGAGCGTGTGGGTGCAGGGAGAGGGCACCGATGGTACAGAGAAGTGGAGAATGGGTCACCTCTAGGGTGATGCAGGGTGGGCGTTGGTTGCTTTTCTGCTCATTTTGAGGGGCCACCTACGGACTGATCCCTGACTGCTCCCACAGGCTCCTCAGCAGGGAGTCCCCCTCGGGTGCCCTTAAAGCCGTCCTGCGAGAGACCAAGAACAGCAAGGGGGAGGACACCCAGTCCCTGGAGGTGAGTGGGGTTCACGTGAGGGGGGTCATTTCCTGGAGGTGGGTGTATCATGGGGGAGGGCAGTTCAGGAGATAACAGGACGGGGTAGGAATGTTCCCGCGGACTCTGCCCGCCCCCCCCCCCCTTCCCTCCCATCCCTCCCTTCTCAGATCTGGAACAAGAATCGCAAGGTGAAAAGCATCAACCTGACAGCCCTGGAGAAGCATGGGAAGGTGTATGATGATGGTGAGGAAACCGTGGCTCTGACAGAGGGTTCAACCCTACCTGTCTCTGCCCTGAAACTGTAGTAGGGGTGATACACCCAGGAGGCTGCGATGTCAATGCCCTCTCTCAGACCAGTATGGGGAGGTTTATCGCCCTGCCCCCTCTCAGACCAGTATGGGGAGGTCTATCCCCCTGCCCCCTCTCAGACCAGTATGGGGAGGTTTATCGCCCTGCCCCCTCTCAGATCAGTAGCAGATAGAGGAATGAACCTCAATGTTCGGCGCTACTAGCCTAATAGACACGCGTGCATCACGCAGAGGCAACAATATTAACCCTATCCATACCAGAGTCCAGAACGTTAAACACCAAGCAAGCTGTAGCTGTAATGAGTAATGCCCCTACGGCAATCACATCTTCTCTCTCAGATCAGTTTAGGGGGGTCTGTCCCCTCAAATCATTTTGGGGACGTCTGTCCCTCTGTTCCCTCTCAGATCAGTTTGGGGGTCTGTCCTGGTCTCACTCGGAGTCTCACCTCCTGTACATCGCTGAGAAGAAGCGGCCCAAGGTCGAGTCCTTCTTCCAGGCGGCTGTGGCGGAGTTGAGCGTGGGAGCCTCCGGGGAGGAAGAGGAGGATGAGGGAACCAGTAAACCCATCAAGGTGAGTGAGGTCCTCGGAGCCAGCGATGGGTGGGTGTTGGTGATGCCATCCACACCATGTTGGAGCCACTATGGATCGGTGACACAGGCAGTATCTCCGCGGCTGCCGTGAGATTTCTCTATTCCGTCCGCTGCTGCTTCTCAGTGTCGCAAAAGTGACATCACAGATACCGGGAACACAAATCCTCTGTCATTGTATATATTAGTCTTGTTGCTGTGTGTGCGCGTGCATGTGACGCTGTGCAGCGTGTGTGTGATTCAGTGTTAGTGTGTGTGTGTGTGTGTGTTTACGTGTGTACACACTCGGTATTAGTGTGTGTGTGTGTGTACACTCGGTATTAGTGTGTGTGTGTACACTCGGTATTAGTGTGTGTGTGTGTACACTCGGTATTAGATTCTGTGTGACGCACTATGTGTGTGTACACTCGGTATTTGTGTGTGTGTGTGTGTGTGTGAGACGCAGTGTTAGTGTGTGTGTGTGTGTAAACTCGGTATTAGTGTGTGTGAGACGCAGTGTTAGTGTGTGTGTGTGTGTGTGTGTGTGTACACTCGGTATTAGTGTGTGTGAGACGCAGTGTTAGTGTGTGTGTGTGTGTGTGTGTGTGTGTGTGTGTGTGTGTGTGTACACTCGGTATTTGTGTGTGTGAGACGCAGTGTTAGAGTGTGTGTGTACACTCCGCTCAGTGGCAGTCTGTGTCTCGCACTCTGCAGGGCGATCAGTTTGTGTTGCACGAGGACTGGGGGGAGGGTCTTGTGAATAAGAGTGTCCCGGCTCTGTGCGTGCTGGATATCGAGAGCAGCAACATCTCCGTGCTGGAGGGAATCCCGGAGCACGTGTCACCGGGGCAGGTCAGCAGCAAAGGCTCCTCTCACTGCCCCTCAATTTCTTCTTTGATGTCTCTTCTCTCTCTCTGTCACTCTGTCTCTCGCCACGCTGTATCTATTTGTCACTCTCTGTCACTGTCACACACTCTCTCACTGACGCGCTCTTTCATGCTCTCTCTGTCACGCGCACTCTGTGACTCTCACTGTCACTATCTCTGTCACACTCTTGCTCTCTGTCTCTCACTGTCACTCTGTCCCTCTCGCTGTCACTCTCTGTCTGTCTCACTCTCTCTCTCACTGTCACTATCTCTGTCACACACACTCACTCTCACTCCGTCTCACTCTCTCTCCCTCTCTGTCACACTCTTGCTCACTGTCTCTCACTGTCTCTCACTGTCTCTCACTGTCACTCTGTCCCTCTCTCGCTGTCACTCTCTTTGTCTGTCTCACTCTCTCTCACTGTCACTATCTCTGTCACACACACTCACTCTCTCTCCCTGTCTCACTCTCTCTCACACTCACTCCCTCTCTGTCACACTCTTGCTCACTGTCTCTCACTGTCACTCTGTCCCTCTCTCGCTGTCACTCTCTTTGTCTGTCTCACTCTCTCTCACTGTCACTGTGTCACAGGCTTTCTGGTCCCCGGATGACACAGGAGTAGTGTTTGTGGGATGGTGGCACAGCTCTTTCCGCCTTGGCCTCAAGTATTGCCCCAACAGGAGGTAAGATCTGCCCCTGACAGCCCTCTGACTGGGGCATTTGGCGCGTGTGTGTGTGTGTATATATATATCTATATATATATATCTCCCTTCTCTTCTCCCAGATCTGCGCTGTTCTTCGTGGACCTGACGGGGGGAAGATGTGGTGAGGAGGAGCTGTGCACTCTCTTCTCTCCCTCCCTCTGTTCCTATTGAATTCTCCTCTCTCCCCCTTTTTCTTTTCTTGTCCTGTCTCTCCTTCTATCTTCTCTAATTCCTTATTTTTCTCTCTTTCTCTCATGCTGTTTTCTCATGTTTTCCTCTGCACACTTTCACTCTTCTGTAACATCTCCCTCCTTTTCCTCTGCTTTGTTCCCGCTCTCTCCTTTCACCTCTTTCCCTCACTTTCATGCCAGCCACCCCTTCTCCCTCCATCTCATTATCTATCTTTCTCCTTCTCTCTTCTTCCTCCCTTCTTCCGTCTCTCTCCTCCCTCCCCCTCCATCTCTCTCATTTTCTCTCTCCCCCCTCCTTCCTTCGTTCTTTCTTTCACCTTCTGTCTCTCATTCTCACTATCTTCCTCTCTCTCTCCCCCCCACTCCACCTCTCTTTTTCTCCCTCCCACCCACCCCCTCTCTTCTCCTCCACCCCACCCACCTCTTAAAAAATTTCTCTCTCCCCCCCCCCCTCCTTTCCCGTCACCCACCCGTCTCTTTCCTCCCTGCTCCCCCCCTCCACATCTTTTCTCCCTCCTCCCTGACACCCCTCTCTTTCTCTCCCTCCGCTCCCTATCCCCCACCTCTCTTTCTTTCCCTCCCTCCCACCCACCTCTATCTTTCTCTAACCCTCCCTCCCACCCCCCCCTCCTCTTTCTCCCTCCCTCCCACCCCCTCGCTCTTTTCCTCTCTCCTCCCATGACCTCATCCTCCTCTCAAACCCACGCTCTCTTCCCCCACCCCCCTCGCTTTTCCCCCACCGCCACCCACCCACCCCCCCTTCTCTCCCACCCACCCCCACCCACCCACCACCTCTCTTTCTCCTCTCCCACCCACCCACCCACCCGCGCTCCCCCTGCTTCTCCCACCACCACGAGCTTGCCCACACACCCACCCACATCCTTCGGGCTCCCACCCCCTCTCTTGCTCCCTCCACCCAACCCCTGTCTACCCACCCCCCACTCGTCATGTTCTCCCCCCACCCCCCACCCCCACCTCCTTTCGCTCCCCGCCCACCCCCCACTCTTCTTATCGCTCCCATCCCCGACCACACGTCGTCAGCCCCCCCCTCTCTTTCTCCTCCCACCCCCCCTCTCCTTTCTCCCTCCCACCCACCCCCCCTCTGCTTCTCCCCCCCCCCCCACCTCTCTTTCGTCCTCCCCCCCACCCCCGGCCCACCTCTCTTTCTCTCTCTCTCCCCCCCCCGCCCCACCCCTCCTTCTCTTCCTCCTCGCACCCCTCCGTTCTCCCTCCACCCCACCACCTCTCTTTCTTTCTCCTCTTGCCCCTCCGCCTCCCCCGCTCTCGTTCTCGCCTCTCCCTCCCCCCACGCTCTTCTTTTCTCCCTCCCACCCACCCACCTCTCTTTCTCCCTTTGCCCCTCCTCTCTCCCTCCCTTTGCCCCTCCTCTCTCCCTCCTTCCTTCATCCCTCCGTCCTCCTCTATCCCCCTCTCAGAGACTCTCTCTTCGGACTCCGCTGCCGTCTTCTCTCCGCGGCTGAGCCCGGATAAGTGCCGGATCGTGTACCTGCAGTGTGACGTGTTCGGGCCTCACCAGCAGTGCTGCCGCCTGCTAACGGTCCGTGTCCCCTCCTACCCCCCCCCCCCCCCTCCTGCAGTCATCCCGTGTCCCCACACTGTCACCCCAGGATGCTGCTCCTACATGGGGATATTTAACATAACATTTGTAACCCTCTCTCTGCCAAAGGGGCCTATGCATTGCAGGTAACGTGTTGCAGGGCTGCCAACATTTACTGTCCCAGAATGCATTGCTTTGCATTGCAGAACCATACGGCAACTAAGGGGTCATGTGGTGAGATTTCCCCTCGGGTTATGTGTTTGTTTTTGCCTTTCTCCCCCCCCAGTACGACTGGTATACAAAGGTGACGTCCACTGTGGTGGATACAGTGTCCAGAGGCATCAAAGGTGAGGGATGGCTGGCCGTGTTAACCCCCTGACTGCCACCAGCGCATTGATTTGCATGCAGAGGCACAGATATAAGTTGTAGGCCTGTCTTGGCGCTGGAAGTGTTAATCTCGCGCGGTTTGTCCCTCTGGCCCCAGGTCACTTTGCGGGTATTTACACGTCTGCGCTGGCGTCTTTCTGCTGGTCGTCAGACAGTCAGCGGGTGGTCCTGGACACGGTGCTGCACAGCGGGCAGGTGAGATCCGGGGCGAGCAGCGGCGGGGCTTCTGAGTGAGTGCAGGGCGTAACACGGGCTCTTATCCGTGTCCTCTCCCCTCTAGGACCTGTTTGTCATCGATACAATGTCCGGGACCGTGACACGGCTCCTGTGTAAAGGTGAGAGACCCCCGCACAGTCTCTTTCTGCATCGTGGTCTCTTTCTGTCTCTGCTTCCATTTCTCTCTCTTTCCATCTCACACAGTCTCTTTTTCACTTTCTGTGAAAGTGTGTCTCTCGCGTTGGATCGTCTGTCTCCCTGTCCTTCTCTCTCATTGCACATACTTCTCTCTCTCTCTCTCTCTCTCTCTCTATACCTTCACACTGCGTCCCTCTCTCTCTCTGTGTCCCTCTCTAACTGTCACAATCTTTCTCTATCCCTAACACTCTGTTCCTCTATAACTTTGCCCCTCTCCGCCTCACCATTTCTCTCTTTCTGTCTGTCTAACTCTGCCTCTTCCCCCTGCTCCTCTCTTACCCCCCATTCTCCCTCTTTTACCCCCCATCCTCCCTCTTACCCCCCCATCCTCCGTCTCTTACCCCCCCCCTCTCTCTCTCTCTCTCTCTCTCTCTCTCCTCCTTCCCCCCCCTCTCTCTCCCGTGCAGGTGTCTGGTAGAAGCTGGCTTTACATATTCCTACGGGACTCTCCCTGAAGCCGCACAGTGGGTTGAGATGTTAAATAAATCCCCCATCAGATACGCAGCCCAGGTTTGTCTGGGTGGGGGAGAGGTGGGGGGGGGGGCCCGGCCCCCAAAAGGGGGGGGGGGGGGGGGGGGGGGGCGCGGCGCAGGGGCACTGACACACGAGGAAGAGAAGAGGGCAGTGACAGCGCTGGAATAGCAGAGACGGGCCAGGCCCGGCAGTGACAGCGCTGGAATAGCAGAGAAGGGCCAGGCCCGGCATTGACAGCGCTGGGATAGCAGAGAATGCTGGGCCCTGCAGTGACAGCGCTGGGATAGCAGAGAGGGCTGGGCCCCACAGTGACAGTGCTGGATAGCAGAGAGGGCTGGGCCCCACAGTGACAGCGCTGGGATAGCAGAGGAAGCTGGGCCCGGGCATTGACGAGCCTGGGATACAAGAGGACCGCTGGGCCGCAGTGACAGCGCTGGATAGCCATAGAGGGCTGGTCCCCATTTACAGCGCTGGTGATCGCAGAGAGGCTGGGCCGTCAGTGACAGCGTCTGTGATCGGAGAGGGCTGGGACGGCGTGACAGGCGTCTTTGATAGCCGAGAGGGCTGGGCCCCATTGACAGCGCTGGGATATCAGAGAGGACTGCTTGGCCGTCAGTGACAAGCTCTGGTATATCAAGAGGCTGGCCGGCAGTGGCAGTGCTGGGCGCATAGAGGGCGGGGCGGCAGTTACAGCGCTGGATAGCATAGAGATGCGGGTCCCGTCAGTGACAGCGCTGGATAGCAGAGAGAGCTGGGCCGCAGTGACAGCGCTGGGATAGCAGAGAGAGCTGGGCCGCAGTGACAGCGCTGGGATAGCAGAGAGAGCTAGTGCGGCAGTGACAGCGCTGGGATAGCAAGAAGCTGGGCCCCAGGACAAAAAGCGCTGGAATCGCAGATATGGGCTGTGGCCGGCAGTGACAGCGGCTGGTAGCAGAGAGAGCTGGCCGTCTTGACAGCGCTGTGATAGCAGAAGCTGTGGCTGCCATGTGAAGCCGCTGGGATAGCAGAAGAAGCTGGGCCGGCAGGACAGTTCTGGTATAGCAGAGGAGAAGCTGGGCCCCAGTGACAGCGCTGGGATAGCAGAGAGGGCTGGGCCGGCAGTGACAGCGCTGGGATAGCAGAGAGGGCTGGGCCGGCATGACCAGAGCCTTGGATGCATTGAAGCTGGTCCCGGCAGTGACATCGCTGGATGCAGAGGACGCTGGGCCGGCAGTGGACAGCGCTGGTATTAGCGGAGGGAGGGCTGGGGCCTGCAGTGATCAGCGCTGGATAGCATAGATGCCTTGGGCCGCAGTGGCAGCGCTGGGATAGCAGAGAGGGCTGGGCCGGCAGTGACAGCGCTGGGGCATAGCAGAGAGGGCTGGGCCGGCAGTGACATCGTGGGAATAGCAGAGGACTCTGGGCCCCGCAGTGAACATAGCTGGATGCAGAGAGAGTAGGGCCTGTGGCCGGCAGTGCAAGCGCTGGTATAGCAGAGAGGGCTGGCCCCATTGACAGCGCTGGTGATAGCAAGAGGGCGGGCCCCCAGTGACAAAGCGCTGGGATAGCAGAGAAGTGCTGGCCGCAGTGACAGCGCTGGGATACAGAGAGGGCTGGGGCCGGCATTGGACAGCGCTGGGATAGCAGAGAGGGCTGGTCCGGCCGTGACAGCGCAGGGATAGTCAGAGAGTGCTGCCCGCATTGACGCCTTTGGATGCAGAGAGGGCTTGGCCGTCATGACAGCGCTGGGATCAGCAGAGAGTGCTGGTCCCCGCAGTGACAGCGCTGGTATAAAGGGCAGAGAGAGCTGGGGCGGCAGTGACAGCGCTGGAGATAGCCAGAGTCTTGGGGCCTGCAGTGACAGCGCTGGGATAAGCAGAGAGGGCTGGGCCCCCAGTGGACGGGCGGGATAGCAGAGGAAGGCGCTGGGCCCAGGCCTTTGACAGCGCTGGATAGCAGAGAGTGCTGGGCCCGGCAGTGACAGCGTCTGGGTACCAGAGAAGGCTGGCCGCAGTTGACAGCGCTGGGATAGCAGAGAGGGCTGGGCCCCAGTGACAGCGCTGGGATAGCAAGAGAGCCTGCCGGCAGTGAGAGCGCTGGTATAGGCAAGGACGCGGGCCGGCAGTGAGATCGCTGGATAGCAGAGATTGCTGGGCCTGGCAATGACAGCGCTGGATAGTCAGAGAGGGCTGGGCCGGCAGTGACAGCGCTGGGATAGCAGAGAGAGCTGGGCCGGCAGTGAGAGCGCTGGGATAGCAGAGGACGCTGGGCCGGCAGTGAGAGCGCTGGGATAGCAGAGAGGGCTGGGCCTGGCAGTGACAGCGCTGGGATAGCAGAGAGGGCTGGGCGCAGTGACAGCGCTGGGATAGCAGAGAGGGCTGGCCCAGTGACAGCGCTGGGATAGCAGAGAGGGCTGGGCCGGCAGTGACAGCGCTGGGATAGCAGAGAAGGGCTGGGCCGGCAGTGACAGCGCTGGGAATAAGCAATGACGGCCCCCTGGGTCCCCAGTGACAGCGCTGGGATGAGCAGAGGAAGCTGGGCCCCCGGCAGTGACAACAGCGCTGGGATTAGCCAAGAGAGGAGGCTGGGCCGGCAGTGACAGCGCTGGGATACAAGGGACTCTGGGCCGGCAGTGACGGCTGCGGAGAAGCGAGAGCGGGCTGGGCCGGCATGACAGCGCTGTGTTTGATAGCAGAGAGGGCTGGGCCCAGTGACGCGCGGGTAGCAGAGGGACGCTGGGCCTGCAAGTGACGCGTCTGGGATAAAGCAGAGGAGAGGCTGGGTCCGGCAGTGACAGCGCTTGGGAATAAGCAGAGTGCTGTGCCCCGTTAAGCGCTGGTTAGCAGAGGAGCTGGGCCCGGCAGGACAGCGCTGTGATAGGCAGAGAAGGGCTGTGGCCGGCAGTGACAGCGCTGGATAGCAGAGAGGGCTGTGGCGGCCGGCAGTGACAAGCGCTGGGATAAGCAGAGAGGGCTGGGCCACAGTGCACAGCGCTGGATAGCAGAGAGGGCTGGTCCGTCAGTGACGCATCGCTGGAGTAGCAGGAGGGCTGGCCGGCAGTGACAGCCTGTGATAGCAGAGGAGCTTGGCCGGCAGTGCCGCGCTGTGATAGAGAGAGGGCTGGCCCCAGTGACAGCGCTGGGATAAGCAGAGAGGGGCTGGTCCGGCATTGACAGGCTGGGCTAGCATAATAGGGTGGGCCCGGCGTGACAGCGCTGGGATAGCAGAGATGAGCTGGGCCCGGCAGTGAACAATCGCTGGGGATCTCAGAGAGGGCTTGGGCCCGCCTTGGACAGCGCTTGGATAGCAAAATAGAGGGGCTGGGCCCCAGTGAACGCGCTGGATAGGCAGAGATGGTGGGCCGGCAGTGACAGCGCTGGGATAGCAGAGGACGGCTGGGCCCGGCAAGTGCAGCGTCTGGGATAGCAGAGGGACGCTGGGCCCCATGACAAGCGCTTGGATAGCAGAGGAAGCTGGCCCTGCAGACCGCGCTGTGGATAGCATAGAGGGCTTGGGCCTGCAGGTGGACAGCGCTGGGATAGCAAGGGAAGCTTGGCGCCGCAGTGACAGCGCTGGATCGCAGAGAAGCTGGGCCCCGCATGACAGCGCTGGGATAAGCAAGAGGGCTGGCCGGCATTGACAGCGCTGGATAGCAAGAGGCTTGGCCCGGCCAAGTGACAGACAGCGCGGTATAGCAGGAGGTCTGGGCCGGCAGGACAGCCGCTGTGTATTATCAGAGGACGCGGGGCCCATGACAAGCGCTGGGATAGAGCAGAGAAGCTGGCCCGCAGTGACCAATCGCTGGATAGCAGAGAGGGCTTGGCGGCCAGTGACATGCTTGGGATAGCAAGAGGGGCTGTGCCGGGCAGTGCCCGTGCTGGTATAGCAGAGAGGGCTTGCCGGCAGTAGTGACAGCTCGGGATAGCAGAGAGGGCTGGGCCGGCAGTGACAGCGCTGGGATAGCAGAGAGGGCTGGGCCGGCAGTGACAGCGCTGGGATAGCAATATGGCCTGGCCCCCGGACATGCTGGGATAGCAGAGAGGGCTGGGCCCCAGTGACCCAAGCCCCCCCCCCCCCCCCCGCTGGGATAGCAGAGAGAGCTGGGCCCCAGTGACAGTGCTGGGATAGCAGAGAGGGCTGGGCCGGCAGTGACAGCGCTGGGATAGCAGAGAGGGCTGGGCCCCAGTGACAGCGCTGGGATAGCAGAGAGGGCTGGCCCCCGGCAGTGACACGCTGGGAATAGCAAGAGGGCTGGGCCGTCAGTGACACGCTGGGATAGCAGAGAGGGCTGTGGCACCAGTTACTCGCTGGGATAGCAGAGAGGGCGGGCCCAGTGGAACAAGCGCTGGTATGAGCAGAGAGTCTGGCCCCAGTGACAGCGCTGGTATAGCAGAGGACGCTGGGGCCGTCAGTGACAGCCTGGGATAGCAGATAGGGCTTGCCGGAGTTGGCAGTGCTGGGATAGCAGAGAGAGCTGGGCCCCAGTGACAGCGCTGGGATAGCAGAGAGGGCTGGGCCCCAGTGACAGCGCTGGGATAGCAGAGGCTGGGCCTGGCAGTGACAGCGCGTGGGAGTAGCAGATAGAGCTGGTCCCCAGTTTACAGTGCTGGGATAGCAGGAGAGGGCTGGGGCCGGCCGTGACCAGCGATGATAGCAGAGAGGCGGGCCGGCATTGACAGCGCTGGCATAGCAGAGGGTCTGGGCCCAGTTGACAGCGCGGGATAGCAGAGGAGGCTTGGCCGTCAGTGACAGTCGCTGGGATAGTCAGAGAATGGCTGTGCCCCGCATTTGACATCGGTCTGGTAGCAGATAGCTGGGGCCCCGCAGTGAACAGCTGCTGTGATAGCAGAGAGGGCTGGGCCTGCAGTGACAGCGCTGGGATAAGCAAGAGAGGCTGGGCGCGGCAGTGACAGCGCTGGATGCAGGAGGGCTGGGCCCCCTTGAACATGCTGGGATTAATCAGAGATGGGCTGGGCCCCCAGCGGGACATGAGCGTGGGATAGCAGAGAGGGCTGGGCCCCAGGACAGCGCTGGATAGCAGAGAGGGCTGGGCCCCAGTGACAGCGCTGGGATAGCAGAGAGGGCTGGGCCCCGCAGTTGGACAGCGCTGGACTAGCAGCGAGGGCGGGCCGCCGCATGACAGCGCTGGATAGCAGAGATGGCTGGGCGCCCAGTGACAAGTCGCTGGGATAGCAGGAGGACGCTGGGGCGCCAGGTGACAGCGCTGGGATGCAGAAGAGGCTTGGCGGCAGTGAACAGCGCTGGGATATCAAAGGGACGCTGGGCCGGCCATGACGCGCTGGGAATAGCAAGAGGGCTGTGCCCCAGTGACAGCGCTGGATCGCATAGAGGGCTGGCGGCAAGTGACAGGCTGGGATAAGCAGAGAGGGCTGGGCCGGCAGTGACAGCGCTGGATAAGCAGAGAGGGCTGGGCCCCAGTTACAGCGCGCTGGTAGCAGAGACGCTGGGCCTGCAGTGACAAGCGCTGGGATGCAAGAGGGGCTTGGGCGGCAGTGGCATTCTGGGATAAGAGATATAGGGCTGGGCCGCATTGTGACAGCGCTGTAGGATTGATATAGCAGAGATGCCTGGGCCGGCAGTGACAGCGCTGGGGATAGCGAGAGAGCTTGGCCGGCCATTGAACAGCGCTGGGATCGCAGAGAGATCTGGGCCGGCAGGGGACAGCGCTGGTATAGCAGAGAGAGCTAGGCCGTCAGTGACAGCGCTGGATAGCCGAAGAGAGCTGGGCCCCAGTGACAACATCGCTGGGATAGATAGAGGTGCTGCCGGCGTGACAGCGCTGGGATAGCAGAGAGAGCTGGGCCGGAGTGACATCGCCTGGGACTAGCAGAGAGGCTGGGCCGCATTGACAGCGCTGGATAGCAGAGGAAGCTGGGCCGGCAGTGACGAGTGCCTGGTATAGCAGAGTAGCTGGGCCCGTCAGTGACAGTGCTGGGATAGCATAGATGGCTGGGGCCGGAGTGACAGCGCGGATAGCAAAGATGGCCTTGGTCCGGCAGTGACAAGCGGGCTGGATAGCAAGTAGCTTGGCCGGCAGTGACAGCGCTGGGATAAGCAGAGGACGCTGGGTCCTGCAGTGACATCTCTGGGACTAGCATAGAGGCTGGGCCTGCAGGTGAACAGCGCTGGGATAGCATAGAGGGCTGGGCCGGCAGTGACAGCGCTGGGATAGCAGAGAGGGCTGGGCCGGCAGTGACAACGCTGGGATAGCAGAGAGAGCTGGGCCGGCAGTGACAGCGCTGGGAATAGCAGAGGACGCTGGGCCCCGCAGTTACAAGCGCTGGGATGCAATAGGGGGGTGGGGCCCCCCCCCCCCCCCCCCCCCCCCCCCCCCCCCCCCTTGGCCGCAGTGACGCGCTGGATAGCATAGAAGGGCTGGGCCCAGTGACAACACAAGCGCTGGGTAGCAGAGAGTGCTGGCCCCAGTGAACAGCGCTGGGATAGCAAGAAGGGCTGGGCGCGATGACAAGCGCTGGGATAGCAGAGAGGGCTGGGCCGGCAGTGACAGCGCTGGGATAGCAGAGAGAGCTGGGCCCCAGTGACAGCGCTGGGATAGCAGAGAGGGCTGGGCCCCATGACAGCGCTGGCTAGCAGAGGGCTTGGCCGGCAGTGAAAAGCGCTGGGATAGCAGAGAGGGCTGGGCCGGCATTGACAGCGCTGTAGATAGCAAGAGGTGGCTTGGCCGGCAGTGACATAGCGCGGGATAGGCAGGCATAGTACGCTGGGCTCCGCATTGACAACGCGCTGGATAGCAGAGAGGGCTGGGCCGGCATTGACAATCGCTGGGTAAAGCGAGGTGCTGGGCCGGCAGTGTACGCGCTGTGATTCAAGAGGGCTGGGCCGGCAGTGAACAACGCTGTGATAGCATAGAGGGCTGGGGCTTGCAGGTGGCATCGCTGGGATAAGCAGAGAGGCTTTGGGCCGGGCAGTGACAGGCCGCTGGGTATAGGCAGAGAGAGCTGGGCCGGCAGTGACAGCGCTGGGATAGCAGAGAGTGCTTGGGCCCCCTCAGTGACAGCGCTGGGATAGCAGAGAGGGCTGGCCGGCAGTGACAGCTCGGGATAGCAGAGAGTGCTGGGCCCCTCAGTGACAAGCGCTTGGATGCCCAGAGAGAGCTGGCCGGCAGGTGACAGCGCTGGATTGCAGAGAGGGTGGGCGGTCAGTGACAGCGCTGGGATCGCATGAGATTGCTGGGCCCCGTGACAGCGCTGGGATAGCAGGGAGCTGGGCCCGTCAGTGACAGCGCTGGGATAGCAGAGAGGCTGGGGGGCCGGCATGACAAGGCGCTGGGATAGCAGATGTTCTGTGCCGGAACAGTGACCAGCTCTGGGATAGCCAAGAGGCTGGGCCCCCAGTACAGCGCTGGGATAGCAGAGAGAGCTGGGCCGGCATGAGATCGCTGGTGATAGCAGAGAACGCTGGGCCGCAGTGAGAGCGCTGGCTCGCAGTGGGCTGGGGGCCTGGCAGTGACAAGCGCTGTGATACAGCAGAGAGGCTGGGCCGGCAAGTTGACAGGCGCTGGGATAGCATAGATGGCTTGGCCGGCATGAGAGCGCTGGGATAAGCAGAGGACGCGGACGCATGAGAGAAGCGCGGTGATAGCAGAGAGGTCTTGCCTTGTCAGTGACAGGCGCTGGGATAGCAGAAGGGCTTGGCCGTGCATTGACAGCGCTGGGATAGGCATATAGGGCTGGGCCCCCAGT
The DNA here is from genome assembly GCA_036426205.1 of Ascaphus truei. Taxonomy (NCBI): domain Eukaryota; kingdom Metazoa; phylum Chordata; class Amphibia; order Anura; family Ascaphidae; genus Ascaphus; species Ascaphus truei. Next base: position 7,352 of record WSYH01009473.1, on the reverse strand, counting down.
GACCAGCGCTTGGGATCGCCGAGAAGGGCGGGCTTCAGTGACAGCGCTGGGATAGTGCAGAGAAGGTCTGGGCGCGGGCTGTCAGTGACAGCGGCTGGATAGGCAAGGGACTGGCTGGGCCCCAGTGACAGCGCTTGGATAGCATAGGAAGCTGGGGCCCGTCAGTGCCACACGCTGGGAATCGCAGAGGAGAGAGGGCTGGGCCGGCAGTGACGCGCTGGGATAGCAGAGGACGCGTGTGCCGGCAGTGACAGCGGCTGGATAGCAGAGAGGGCTCTGGGCCGGCAGTGAGCGCTGGTCTAGCAGAGAGGGCTGGGCCCGCAGTGCAGCGCGGGTATAGCAAGAGGGTAGGACGCTTGGCCGGCATTGACGCGCTGGGATAGCAGAGGAGGTGCTTGGGCTGCAGTGACAGCGCTGGGATAGCAGAGGACGCTGGGCCCCAGTGACAGCGCTGGGATAGCAGAGGACGCTGGCCCGGCAGTGACAGCGCTGGGATAGCAGAGAGGGCTGGGCCGGCAGTGACAGCGCTGGGTAGCTATAGGGCTGGTCCGGCAGTGACGCAGCTGGGAATGCGAGATGAGGGCTGGGGGCCACAGTGACAAGCTCTGGATAGCAGAGGGGCTGGGCCCGGTGCAGTGAAGCCTTGGAATAGCAGAGAGGGCTGGGCCGCATTGACAATCGCGGATACGTATAGGGCTGTGCCCGGCAGTGACGGAGCGCCTGGGATTAGCCTAGTAGGGCTGTGGCTGGCATGACGCGCGTGGTATCGCATGAGAGGGCTGGGCCCCCAGTGAACATCTCTGGATAGCAGAGAGGCTTTGCCGGCAGTGACATCTCTGGATTATCAGAGAGGGGCTGGGCCCGGCAGTGGACAAGCGCTGGATAGCATAGAGGCTGTGCCCCAGTGACAGCGCTGGGTATAGCAAGAGGGCCTGGGCCTGCAGTGAACAGCGCTGTGATGAGCAGAGGACGCGGGCCGCAGTGGAACAGCTCTGGCATAAGCAGAGGAAGCTGGGCCCTTGGCAGTGCCATCGCTGGGATAGCATAGGAGGGCTGGGGCGGTCAGTGCCAGCGCTGGGAATACGAGGAAGCTGGGCCCCGCAGTGACAAGGCGTCTGGTGATATCAAGAGGCTGTGCCGAGTGACAAGCGCTGGGATAGCAGAGAGGGCTGGTCCCGGCAGTGGACAATCGCTGTGCTCGCAGATATGGCTGGGCCCGGCAGTGACAGCTCGGATAGCAGATGACGCCGGGCCCCATGACAAGCGCTGGATCGCGAATTATCTGGGCCCCGGCAGTGACAGCGCTGGGATAGCAGAGAGGGCTGGGCCGGCAGTGACAGCGCTGTGATAGCAGAGGAAGCTGGGCCGGCAGTGACAGCGCTGGGATAGCAGAGGAAGCTGGGCCCGCAGTGACAGCGCTGGGATACAAAGAGGCTGGGCCGGCAGTGACCCGCGCTGGATACAGAGGAAGACTGGCCCTGCATGTGGACAGCGCTGGGATAGCAGAGGAGATGGGGCCCTGCAGTGGACAAGAGGGGATAGCAGAGAGGGCTGTGGCCGGCAGTGACAGCGCTGGGATTGGAAGCAGAGGAGGGAGCGTGGAGCGATGACATGGGACAGCGCTGGGATAGCAGAAAGGGATGGAGCCGTGCAAGTGACGGCGCTGGATAAGAGGGGATGGGGCGACAGACGGGAAGAGAGGGGCTGGCCGGAAAGGGACAGCGCTGGATAGCACGAAGGCGGCCGGGACCGCAGTGAACAATGCGGCTGGATAGCATAGGAAGGGGGCCGAAGTGACAGCGTTGGGTAGCAGAAGAGGATCGGGATGGGCTCATGGCTTGAACAGCGCTGTAGCAGCAGTCGAGAGGGCCTTGCGGCCGCAGAGTGACAGACGCTGGGAATAGTCATGAGAGGGACTGGGCCCGCTAGCGTGAGACAAGGCTGGGATAGCAGAGAGGGTGGGCCCACGTGGTACACGCGTGGGATAGCAGAGAGGGCTGGGCCCCAGTGACAGCGCTGGGTGCAGGGGTGGAGCAGGAGCAGCGTCTGAGGCAGGCGGCCAGTGACAGCGCTGGGATAGCAAGAGGCTGGGCCCCGCAGTGAAGAGGCTCGATCTAGCGCGGGAACGGAGAATATGCTGGCCCCGCATGACAGCGCTGGGATAGCAGAGAGAGAGCTGGGCCACGACAGAAAGAACAGAGCTGTAGCAGAGAAAGTAGCTGGCGGCAAAGATCGAGTGATCAGGCCTCGATCAAAGGTGGCCGTTTCAGTGAGTCCAGTCGCGGATTATCCAGCGCGGTGACGCGCGATAGCAGAGACGGGCTGGGCCCAATGGACAGCGCTGGAGATGGAGAGGGAGGGGATGGCTCAAGTCGTGAAGCTGATAGTGCAGATAGAGGTGACCGAGCAGTGGCGTGGGATAGCAGAGGGGAGGCTGGCGCACTGGCAAGAGTGCGACAGCGCTGGGGATAGCAGAGGAGCGACTTGGCCCAGGCAGTGACCAGCGCTGGGAAGCAGAAGGCTGGCCCCAGTGACACGCTGCTGGATAGCAAAAGGGTGGGCCCCAGTGACAGCGCTGGGCGGGATACAGAGGGTACTTGGTCACCAAGCCAGTTGACAGCGCTGGGTAGCAGAGGGGCTGGGCCCCCAGTGGCAGCGCTGGGAATAGCAGAGAGGGATGGCGCCGGCAGTAGACGCGCTGGGATAGGTAGAGGAAGCTGGCGGCAGTGCAGTGCTGGGATAGAGAGAGGGCTGATCCTGCAGTGACCAGCGCGTTGGGATAGGAGAAGGATGCTGATCTCTGGCCGTGACAGCGCTGGATTAAAAGCAGAGAGGATGCTGATCCTGGCAGTGACAGCGCTGGGATAGGAGAGGATGCTGATCCTGGCAGTGACAGCGCTGGGATAGCAGAGGATGCTGATCCTGGCAGTGACAGCGCTGGGATAGGAGAGGATGCTGATCCTGGCAGTGACAGCGCTGGGATAGGAGAGGATGCTGATCCTGGCAGTGACAGCTGTTGCCCCTCTTCAGGTGCGGACCCCAGTTCTGCTCATGCTGGGGGAGGATGACAGGCGTGTCCCAAACAAGCAGGGTCTGGAATATTACCGAGCGCTGAAAGCTCACGGGGTGCCCGTGCGGTGAGTAACATCCCGTGTGTGTGATCCTCCACTCGTGTGTGATACTCTCCCTGTGTGTCCCTCCTCTGTGTGTGTGTGTGTGTGTGTGATCCTCACTTCGTGTATGTGATACTCTCCCTGTGTGTGTGTGATCCTCACCGTGTGTGTGTGATACTCTCCCTGTGTGTCGCTCCTCCCCGTGTGTGTGTGTGACCCTACCCATGTGTGTAACTGTGTGTGTGTGTGTGACCCTCCCGTATGTGTGTGTCCCTCCCCGTGTGTGTGTGTGTGACCCTCCCGTATATGTGTGTCCCTTCCCGTGTGTCCCTCCCCGTGTGTGTGTGATCCTCACGTACGTACGTGTGTGTGTATATATATGTGACCCGCCCCGTGTGTGTGACACCGTACCGTGTGCAGGGGGGCGTGGGGGAGTTGCTCTTATTGAGAGACTTTACTGACCGCAATATGTTGGCGGCCATATTTTTCCCTCCCCAGCGTTCTCTGGTATCCCGGAAACAACCATTCCCTGTCCAAGGTGGACGCAGAATCCGACGGTTTCATGAACATCGCCCTCTGGCTCCTGAAGCATCTGCGCGTCTGACGCACCGCGGCTGCCGCATTAACCCCTTCACCACCGCAACGTACCTTGTACCCAACAGGCAATGCCTTGGGGTACGGGGGCAGCGTTGGGCTCTTCCAGCAGTTTCACTGCAGAGTATTTCATGCCCCGGGTGACTATCCCACAGGCAATGAACATGCTGCAGTGTAAAGCAACACAGAGTATGACTAAACACTTGTAACTTTTTGTAGGTACAGCGGGGGGAGTTGGGGGCTGACCCCAGGATAACAGTGGTTTAAATCGCCTCTTTCAGCCCGCGTCATATACAGAGAGACCTGGGGACAGGTGTGTTCTAGCGCTTAAAGGGTTAACTTTAAGTTCAGTTTACGTGGTGCACAGACCCTACACGTTAGGACCGGCGCGTGTTCCTGGCACACACACATGGTACTCTGTATTACTGTATAATAACAGCCCCCTGGTCACAATGCCCCCCCCCCCCTCTCTCCTCTCCAACCCACCCTATCACTTCTCTTCCACTCACCTCTCCCCCACCCCACTTCTCTCTCTCTCTTCTCCTCCATCCCCCTCAGCCCCCTGCCGGTTCTCATGTTTCTAAACCTGCTGAAACGTAATAAAACCTAAACCTGAAATGTCTGACGCTCCCTCTGTATTACTCTGGGACACTGATCCAGTAATAACGTATCCGTTTCACACCACATGGCCGGGCAGAAATGGAGGGCGTTTGCACCAACTATATTCCATCATTTCGGGGGGTTTCTGTCCCTGCTGAGCTGGTTTTCCCCCTGCACCAACAGCTTCTTCCTGTAAATGATGAAAGCAGCAATACCCCCCCCCCCCCCAAAAAAAACCTTCCCCGAGCCGGGGGTTCCCCGGAGATGATCCGCGCTTCCCCGGTTGTGAGCCGGTGTTTGACACAGACTATAAATATGGCCGCCGCACCAGGAGAAAGACGGATTGTCAACGTTTCGTCTTTCTGTCGGCTGCCCTGGAGTGAGCATGACCAGAGACTTTCTGCCCGGGAGGAAATATTCTCCCCTCCCCCCGTTATTACCTCTGTCAATGCAAAATAACGCTCATGTTACCTCTGTTTTCAATAGCCCCTTTACACAGCATTAGTAGGACCACACCTTTGAATACGGAGTACAGTTTTGGGCACCACTCCTTAGAAAAGACATTATGGAGCTAGAGAAAGTGCAGAGAAGAGCCACCAAATTAATAAAGGGGATGGATAATCTGATTTATGGAGGAGAGGCTAGCTAAATTAGATTTATTTACGAAAAGAGGCATCTAAGAGGGGATATGATAACTATATACAAATATATTCAGGGACAATACAAGAAGATTTCAAAATAACTATTCATCCTACGGACAGTACAAAGGACACAGGGTCCTCCCTTAAGGTTGGAGGAAAGGAGATTTCACCAGCAACAAAGGAAAGGGTTCTTTACAATGAGGGCAGTTACAATGTGGAATTCATTACCCATGGAGACTGTGATGGCAGATACAATAGATTTGTTAAAAAATAAATAAAAGGTTGGACATATTTTTAGAAAGGAAAGGTATACAGGGATATACCAAATAAGTAACATGGGAAGGATGTTGATCCAAGGAGTATCCGATTGCCAATTCTTGGAGTCAGGAAGGAATTTATTTTTCCCCTTATGAGATATCATTGGATGATGTGACACTGGGGTTTTTTGTTTGTCTTCCTCTGGATCAATAAGTAAGTATAGATATATAGGATAAAGTATCTGTTGTCTAAATTAAACATAGGTTGAACTTGATGGACGTACGTCTTTTTTCAACCTCTAACTAGTAAATAATAATCATATATTCAGGGTTGTAGGATTGTGCTAACCTATTGGGTCCACCTTAGAGTCAAAACGGATCCTCTAGAAATTAATTTACACAAATGGATCTGTCCTTGGCACCTCTTACCCATGCAGTGTGTGGTCTCATTGCATGTCACTCTGTGCTACGATCACATACATGTAACACTTAGTATGTACAGTAGATGACATCACATGATATTCTCCTTTTTAATAAAGTCCTCCAACGAAAGCATATCCTGTGTGACCCCTCTCTCTGGCATGCACCAGTAATTATTCACAAACATTTAGTTTTCTTTGAGGCTGACAGTCTTCTCTGGTTAATCGTTTATGACTTTCTAAACACTTTTAGTGGGCCATCCATGATTGGCCCCCCAATTAAGTCCTCTTTGAAGCCTGCACAGACCCAGAAAAAGTCTTGACCTGTCATAAACGCAATATATTGTATTTCTAAACTCAAACTGTTGCACTATTAACCCCTGAAGCACCAGATGTATTTTAATCAATCTCATGATATTATCATGACATTATTTCCCATTTATCCCCAATATGTGTCATAAGTTACGGATTAGATATGTTCATCGTGATTATATTTTCTACCCCGTTTCATATGTTTATGCATTCACTTGTTTATCCATGTTAGAAGTTTTTCTATTAGGACAATGTTTTTGATTTTATCGTATCATATATGTCTTTTATTATCATTGTTCTACCCAGATACAGGCTAATTGTTAGCATACTATTCTTACCTACATGGGTTAAGTGTATTTTCCTGATTTCTGTACCTCACGGTCACACCAGGTCCCAGTTCATGGCTGTCGATTCCTGAGCTGGGGGGCGGTGTTTCCCTGTTACTGCTGCTATTTATCAGCTGGTCGTGTATGCGACGTACCTTTACTCGCTGACAAAGCGCCCGTGTTTTGGCGCGAAACGCGTCCCAGGATTCATTGTCCTTTTTACTTATGGCATTGGTCCGAATAAATAATATTTTTTGTCAAGTCTGGCTGCCTTCGTCTGGTGCTGTGCTCTGCAATTTTTCACTTTCTTTGCTCCCCGCAGAGTAATGTGTTCCTGCAGAGCACAGGGCCCCCGCAGAGCAATGTGCCTACACATTACTCTGCACAGTTACGGAGGTCAGTGTGTAATGTATTTGTCGGTGCAGAACCCTTACATCAGGCTCTCCTGCAGTGCGGGTTTTAACCTTTTCCTTGCCCTGCCTGTGCCTTCTCTGTGCCTGTGCCGCTCTCCTCACCTCCCCCTAGGCCCGCTGTTCTCATCTCCCCCCTGGGCCCGCCCTCCTCACGCCAATCCCCCCCACCCAGGGCCTTCTCTTGAGGGAGGGGGGGGGGGAGAGCAGCGAAGTAACCCCTTCACTGCCAGATGTCCCATAAGAAGCAGCACATTGTGTCTGATAAGAATGACGCAGCCAGAAGAATACGGAAATATTATAAAATCATAAAAATACTTTTTTAATTTTTTTTCTTGCTCCATCTCGGAGTTCGGATTAAAATAAAGCACACGGTGTTATAAACAACTGAGACGCGCAGGGCGTTACCGACCCAAAATAAAGGCGGCCCATTTAATAAACCCTGCAAAGGTGACATTATTTACATGAGAAACGATGCAGGGTTTGTAATATTCCAGTGTTTTGTTTGAAGAGAGGCTCTCTCGCCCCATTCTTCCTTCTCATCTCTCTCCCACCTTCCCTCCCCCATTTTTGTCCCACTCCCCCCTCTCTGCCACTACCCTCCCTCTTTCTCCACTACCCTGCATCTCTCTCTCCCACTCTTTCCCCCTTCTATCGCATCTTTCTCCCCCGCTCACTGT
>WSYH01009472.1:0-17642 GCA_036426205.1 Ascaphus truei | reverse complement strand
CAGTGGACGGGAGGGGGGGCAGTGGACGGGAGGGGGGGCAGTGGACGGGTGGGGGGGCACACACACTCACACACACACACACACAGTGTCACACACACACACACGTCACCTCTCCTTCCGGCCGCCGCCATCTTAGTTAGTCCGCGAGGGAGGAAGGGGGTCCTTCCGGGCGCCGCCATCTTAGGTGCCGCGTGGCAGGTGCAGGCTGCCTGCCCACTGCCTGTCGGAGCACCGGGGGGGGAGCTGAGTGGAGCACCGGGGGGGAAAAAAAACACAATAGTGTGATACCATAAAAAATTGACTATTGTATTGAAGAAAAATGGCAACTCACAAACATAGAATAAATATAAGCCTTGAGATGCTGTCTCTCATGAGAGGTGTAGATTCCAAACTCTCCTGGCTTGTAAGTGTGGATTATGGTCAGAGTCCTCGGAAGTTGCTGACCATATCAGAGTTAGCAGCACTTTGCCTTGCCGGTCTTGTGTCTGTCTGTGCTTAGACACAGCTTCTTCCACCTTGCTCCGCGACATCAGCACATCGCGTCACTCGGGACCCGGATGGATTTCCCTCAATTTGCTGCAGGAGGAGAGACCAGAAAGTGCATAGGCTGGAGAACACTGCAGACCTGGAAAAACGCTGGCACCAATCCAATGTGTTTCACTCATTAAATGAGCTTCCTCAGGGATTAGTAAATCCATCCGGGTCCCGAGTGACGTGACGCGCTGATGTCACAGAGCGGAGCAAGGCACAAGAAGCTGTGTCTAAGCACCAACAGACACAGGACCGGCAAGGAAAACTGCTGCTAACTCTGACTTGAAGTCAGCAACTTCCGAGAACTCTGACCATCATCCACACTTACAAGCCAGGAGAGTTATGAATCTACACCTGTTCTGAGAGACAGCATCTTGAGGCTTATATTTATTCTATGTTTGTGTTGCTATTTTTCTTCAATGAGACAAACAATTACACTTGCCTAGACAAGTAAAGGAACCCCTATGAACAAGCATTCATGAAGTAATGAATATAGATTTAAAAAAGTGACCTTTATTAGTGTATACGGGTAAAACAAGTGAAGAGCTAAACACATAACACACTTAAAAAAGTATTAAACCGACCACCTTACAGTTATAATGGTGAACTAGTAAGAGTGGTAAATCAAGGAGCTATGGGTAACTGGCACCTATAAAGAATCGTCAATCAAGAAATAAATGGTGCCTCAGTGTGGTGTGTAGGTATAAGAGAATCTAGTGTCTGTCAGTATCGTATTAGACAGTCACACACTTTTCCCACCACTTCTGATAGAATTGTCACTCGTTGAGAGTACTAGGAATGGCTAGGGTTAAATAGCAGGTAAGTTATGCATCAAGCAAACGTGCTAAATGTAGCCTAATATAGTCAGTATTAATGGTAGGAAGTACTCAAATATATGGAGTAGACAACAATTTAAAATGGTCCTTCAAAGCAACGCAGGATAAAAAGTACACAATGCTGAAAAATAGGCTACTGTGTAGCTGGGAGAATAAGGCTGTGAATAGGGAGCCTTTAGTACATAGTTAGACTGTTTCCACATGAGGTCTCCCTCTAGGCAGACTGACAGTAATCAATGCTTCAGAATGCCCAAGCCTGATGAGTGCAGGAACAAATAAAGATATATAATGAACTGCTACTATGGATCCTCTGAGGACAGCGTTAGTGAGTAGAAGAGGCTATCTAGTCCATGGATATATACTAGTGTGGACAGTAGTATTAAAAGGTATTGTAATTAATATAGAGATGCCTCAGGTAAGTCGCTAAAGGTCTGCGACTTTTGTGAATAGTGTGGATTAGATGGTCATATTGAGCAGCTACTCAGCATAAAATTATCTTTATTTGTTCCTGCACTCATCAGGCTTGGGCATTCTGAAGCGTTGATTACTGTCAGTCTGCCTAGAGGGAGACCTCATGTGGAAACAGTCTAACTATGTACTAAAGGCTCCCTATTCACAGCCTTATTCTCCCAGCTACACAGTAGCCTATTTTTCAGCATTGTGTACTTTTTATCCTGCGTTGCTTTGAAGGACCATTTTAAATTGTTGTCTACTCCATATATTTGAGTACTTCCTACCTTTAATACTGACTATATTAGGCTACATTTAGCACGTTTGTTTGATGCATAACTTACCTGCTATTTAACCCTAACCATTCCTAGTACTCTCAACGAGTGACAATTCTATCAGAAGTGGTGGGAAAAGTGTGTGACTGTCTAATACGATACTGACAGACACTAGATTCTCTTATACCTACACACCACACTGAGGCACCATTTATTTCTTGATTTGACGATTCTTTATAGGTGCCAGTTACCCATAGCTCCTTGATTTACCACTCTTACTAGTTCACCATTATAACTGTAAGGTGGTCGGTTTAATACTTTTTTAAGTGTGTTATGTGTTTAGCTCTTCACTTGTTTTACACGTGTACACTAATAAAGGTCATTTTTTTAACATTTATATTTAATACTTCATGAGTGCTTGTTCATAGGGGTTCTTTTACTTGTCTAGGCAAGTGTAACTGTTTGTTTCATGTTTTACAATTGTCTCAAATAGACGAACAAATGCAATATATTGAACCATGTGTAATCACCTAATGTAAGGTGAGGGGAGGATGGAGTAAAAATAAATTCAAATACTCACACGGACCAGTGCGAGTACACACTGGTAGAGGTATCTTTAACTTCTTTTAGTTGTTGTGTCCTCGTGTCTTCTTTAAATTCAGGGCAGGTTTAATTCCTCCATGTATAGATGAATTTAAGACTGCAGCGTTTGAGAATGTAGTCAGGGCAGATAAAGACTTTATTAAAAGATAAATAAAACAAAGTGATAAAAACTAGTGCTGAACAATAAAGCACTCAAAGGAATAGTACTAAAAACATAGGGAGTCGCTCGGTGGTAAGTGGTAGATGGTCGCTGTCTCCACGTCCGGATTCAGAGCTACAACGTCACTTTAGTCATCACTTGAGTCTAGGCGCAAAGTTCATCTTTCCTGTCTTGCCTTCAAATACTTCCTGGGCAAGCTACCCGCCTATCTGAACAAGCTCCTCACCCCTACAACATGCAGCACTTATCATCTGAGATCTGACTCCAAAAGACTGTTCATGGTCCCAAGGTTAGCAAAGTATCCGGCCACTCCTCCATCTCTTACCGTGTACCCCAGAACTTGAACAACCTACTGGAGACTCTCACAGCCACCACCAGTTTAAGTTCTTTCAAAACTAAAGCTGTCTCACATTTTAATCTGGTCTGTAACTGTTAAATACGCCTAATAATATTTATTATCTCTAACTGTGCATGCTATGTCTTGTATATAATGTATACACTGTTCACTTATGAAACTATATTTGTAATCATATATTATTTGTTTTAACTCTATACCCAGGACATACTTGAAAACGAGAGGTAACTCTCAATGTATTACTTCCTGGTAAAACATATTATAAATAAATAAATAAATAAAATTTGACCACCAAAAGTACCCTGTCGCTTGTCTCTTTCTGTCTGTATTCAAGAAGATCACTTCTTGGTATTCTGGTGGCTTTGTGGATTTGCTGGTCTACATTTCTGGGGTTATATCCATGGTTCACTAAATCCGATCACAAAGCTGTAATTTGCAGGCCTCCGTCTGCTGTGTGGAGCATATCCAGTTGTATCGTATGGCTTAACTGTAGATGGTTGCATGCTTAGTGTGTGTGGAGTGGAAGCTGTTGTCCCTCAAATAGCTGGCTCTTGCTGTAGGTTTGCGGTATACAGAAGTCTGTAGTTAGTTGTTCTTTATGGTGATGGTGGTGTCTAGGGAATATACTTCGTCCGAGGAATTGGTGAGATTGAAGTTGATGGTTGGTGTAACGTATTGAAGTTCTCATGGAACTGTATGAGGTCCTGTTCACCAGAGGTCCAAATCAGGAGGATGTCATCCAACTACCGAAGGTATGTAAGGGGTTTCAAGTGACAGGTGGAAAGAAAGTCACTTTCCAGTTTTGCGCAGAACAGATTGGCATTCTGTGGCATCATCCGAGTGCCCATAGCGGTCCCAGTTGTCTGGAGGTATGTGTCATTTCCAAATGTGAAGTAGTTATAGGTCAGAATAAATTCGATGTATTTAGTCACTGTCTGTGAATGGCTCCTGCGGTCCCAGAATGTATCTACAGGCTGAAATCCCATCTTTGTGGGGGATGTTTGTGTAAAGTGATTCTATATCCATGGTTGCTAGTAGTGTTTGATCCTTGGGATCAAATCGTCTTGGGTAAGTGGGGGAAGATGTCCCCGAAGTTTGGCCTTTCATTGAGGGCATCTTAGGTGGCTCCTCTTCTTCTTTGACAGGTTTCTTGACCCGGCGAGCGGAGGCTCCCTGAATGTCACTCGTAAGCTGTTTTTTGACCTTGGTGGACGTATGTAGCTTGGTATAGGCTTCATGTCCCTTGACTAGCCCCAAAATGTCCATGAATGTAGGGGGAGGCCCTTCATTAGGGAGCACCTAATCATAATCACTATGTGATGCGTGGGAATGGCTCCTCGGTGGAACTGCTTGCGCCGATATTCATCCATATCTGAGGCTGGAATGAGGCCGCAAGTTCACAATTTCCAAAGTACCCGCTGAATTCGTTGAAGGAAATCTGACAGGTCTTCTTTCTCTTTCTGTCTGAGACCATAATATTTGAACCACAGCTCACTTTCCTCTTCATCTTTGCCATAGATCTGGACTAACAACTCGACCATCTGATGAGCAGAGAGATCAAGGTCTTGGTCGCGCTGTGCACTGACCATGGTGGATGCCGGGGGTCTGAGGCTTTCCAGGATTCTCTGCCGTCTTACCGCTTCAGAGCAGGGCCATTCATCGATCACCTTGAGGGTGTGTTCCTTCCACGACTCGATGCTTTCTTCACCTGTGGGGACAGGAACCATTCCTGAAAACGCCTTCAGCTTCCAGTAATTCTGAGCTTTTGCTGACGTAGTTATAGCTTCCACAAGCTGCGGAAATGTCACTCCCAGCATGGAGCAGCCACTAGCTGAGGGACTAGCAAACCCGCTCCCATGTTAGGGGGTGGTGTGAAGCTAGTTAATCTGTCAGGGGCCGGTGATGTTGGTGGGCTACCGGCCCAGTTGGTGGCCCCTTGCCTAGCATCAGAAAAGAAAGTCACTCGTGATAGGGATACGTCCGATCTGATGGGAGTACTGGCGGCCATATCTTTTCCTTCCCAACCCGCATGTCTGGTAGGGGAAGTTGCGTAACTAGAGACTGTTCCAGGGTAAATGAGAGGGCACCCTTGCGGTAACGTCTCTGGTAGATACACTACTTGTGGGCCTCTATCAGGGTGTAGAGCTTGTTCTGTGGCCAGTAGTAGGGAGTTCCCTTGCTGGTCAAGGGGATAGTGCTTACTAATGAGGTGGGCTCCCGCCAGACCAGGTAATGTCCTTACTGCACTGCAGACAGTAAACATGGGTACATCGTCACATAACCCTCCTACGGCGACTAAGTGTCGCAGGAGTTCTCCTAGTTTCTCGGCCCAGTCGCCCACTTGTTGTGGCGTGAGCACAGGAATTCTGACTGATACGATACTACGTGAACTACTGAGTAGGGCACACCAGGGCTGATCTCAGCAGCGCCTCCAAATATAACGGGTATTCCCTGTGAATACAAACGCTAATGATACTGTATTTTACCTGTATGGCTCTCAGGAGCCTAAACCTCCTTTCGGGGAGCCTGAGGTACATATATTTAACTATCTCATGGTGCAACGCCTCCACCTGGGAGGGATCCCGACAGGCGGGAGGGGTCCCTCACAGGACTCAAACCAATGACACACACTTGGTATGAACAAACAATAATAACCTTTACTGATATGCATATATATATATATTCTTATAATCTAAAAGTCCAAGTGTCAATCACTCCCACGTCTGATTGTATACCCCTTGCCCACCATCGTGTACCCCCACACCATGTCCACAGCAAAACCCTTATCCCGTGGTAAACACTGCCACTATGTGTGAGTACTCTGTAGGTAGGTGGACGTGCATAACAATACCTGCCCAGTGCGACGGCACCTGGGCGTTCAAAAGATCTTCACAAAGGATCCGACGACCTTCCTGGCGATGTCCGGTTCCTCCGGTGAGATGATCGGTCAGGGCCGTCCACCCTTGGTACAGTTCCGCTCTCTCTGCGAGTAGGCTTGATCCGAAGCCTCTGGATGGGAAGCACAGCGTCCGCTGTGTCCCTAATTAGCACTGTAATTTGTTAATTAATTTGTTAATTGTCTCCCAGAGCGCGAAAATGTATCAATCCCTGTGGCTGGGAGATCCTACCACCCTATACTGCTGCGGCCGAGTTTATTCGAGCATTTGCTCGTTCTCGGCCGCAGCAGTAACCTGGCGCGCGCCGGAGGGTGCCGGGCGCGCGCCGAAGCAGCGGAAGAGCGCCCTCCGATCGGGGTGCTCTCCCTCCCGCTGCCGGGTCCGCCGGGTCCCCCGGAACCCCCTGCCGCCGTCCCCCACATCGCGGGACACCAGGGCTCCCTCGGGGAGCCTGGATGCGCGTGCAGGGGGCGCTGGCACCCGATGACGCGTGACCGCGCATCGGTGACGCGCGGCACGCCGAGGGAGTGGGGCTAGCAAGCCGGGGCATCCCCCGGCTTGTGGAACTAGCCCTGCTCGGATTAAGTGTGTCGATAGTGTAGGTTCCCTGACGTCACGTGGGGTCCCCTAAGGCTCATGGGACTTGTAGTCCCTGCTTAGAGCCTTCTCCTGATTGGTGGGGGTTCGCGCGCATCTCAGTGCGCATGCGCGACTTGCCTCTGGCCTTCCCATCACTCTTTTACACTTCGCATGCGTGCGCAATCTAATATGGCGACGCCCTGCAATGAGAGCCGCCGGGAGGCCCTGCTTAGTAATCGCCGCTGGGACGCAGCACCTAGCAACCGCACGCGCTACTGAAGTTACGCGCCCTGCCCGCACACGCCCCCGCACCTCCCCGCGAGCGGCCGCTCTGCTCCTGACCACCGCGGTTAGTACCTGGAGGGGGGGGGCGCAAAGCAGAGGGGGACCTGGCTACATATATATATATATATATATATATATATATATATATAAAATTAACTGTGTTAATATCAGCTCTGGGGACCCCCTGCTTCCCGTAATACTTACCTCCATAGGTGGTGTCGGTAGCCGCTCAGGCTGGGCTTTGTGGTGTTTTAAATGTCCTGCGTCACACAGGCCAATAGGAAGCCGTGACATAATCCCATGCAGCTTTCTATTGGCCTCTGTGAAAAGGCCCTTTAAACCTGCAGAGCTGCTATTGGCGCCCTCTATGGAGGTGTGTAGCTTGGGAGCAGGGGGTCCCCAGAGCTGATATCAACCGGTTCCCACCTATTAAAAATAAAAACAAACATTCTGTTGCTTTAAGAAACAGTCGGGCTTGCATCCAAGTCAAAGCAAAGGTAACTTTATTTGCCATTATCACAGCTGATTTTGAGATCACAGAGGATGGAAACAGAGGCAAAAACCTAAACAGATTGGTAAGTAAAAGCCCTAAAAGAATGTAGTAAATCGGGCAGGATAATAAAAATAGAGGGATTGTGGCTTTAAACAGGGAGGACTATTTAGAAGAAGCTCGTTGAATTTCATGTGAAATACACTTGTAACATTCTTTAAAAAGACTCTTTTGATATTAAACTGGAGCAAGTCCATGGGGATTTTCGGGGCTGAAGACGGCGAATGTAGAATTAACCCAATTCAATATTAATTATACTAAATTATGTTTTACTTCCCAGATCAGCAGAACCAACATAAATTGTTTAGATATATAATTTTATATTGAAATTGACAATATACAAAGCAATATATTATTTACAAAAGTAAACAGCAACCCCTATTAACTAACCACAAGTAATCAATGTAGAAAAAGGGTAGAAAAAATTCAATTTGGACAGTGCTGTAAAATCAGGAGATATTTTTTAAGGAAGATGTTTTTAATGAACAATCTCAGATGTTAAAAGAAAGGTTCTTAGTGAGGAATTACAGTTAAGAATCGGTAAAGTCAGCTTTAAACAAAGCAAGTGGATTGGACAGGTCCTCATTATTATAATAATAATAATAATAATAATAAAACAGCAAAGCAGCTCTGCTATTAAAGGAGTGTAGCCATGGCTTTTCCAGGTTATACTTTCTGCCCCCTGTCACGTAAGTCCCAGTAGCTACAGCAGTGGCAGGCTATCCTGTGGGGTTTATCCCTCCCTCAGGCAGCCTCTCTGAGTAACTGGGGAGAGGGGAACTGGGTCTGTGTGCAGCCAATTGGTGCAGAAAGTGTGCCCTCCCCCTCTGTACTGGAGAGGAGGCATTCTAAATTATAGTCAGTTGGAGTTGGAGTTGAGTCTGAGTCCCTCCCGGCTGGGAGTGAGACGTGCTCTCAGCCCCTTAGGGGGTTGAGCTGAATAGATCTACAGATTGCAAGGCCTCAATTGAGAGAAGGCCAGGCACCATCCAGAGGCCTGGGATCCCATGCTGCTAAATGTATTCGCCATAATAACACATGCAGTCGATGCAATAAAGGATCCTTTTTATATACCCTGCCTAAGTTACAATCTATTGGGTAGGAGTATGAAGTATGACTTTCACAGCGGGGACTGTCTCCAGCTATGCTGAAGCCTGCTGTGAATGGAGGCGCTAACACCCGAGAAGGAATCATGAGTCACTAAGGAAAAGCTTGTCCTGTTTCCCCTTACCATCAAATAAAAATATCACTTGTAAACACATTCACATGTCTCAGACAGGTCGGCAACCTTGCCCTTCCACTTTATCCCTTAGCATACACTGGTTTCACTGCAGCCAGGGATTCTGGGTTATGATATGCAAATGAGCACTCACAGTGTCATCTTTTGCTTCATGCCAATTTTAATATGGGAATCAATAAGCTTCTGCCGGCCGCATTGCTCAGCTAGTAACCCTACTCACAGAGAGCTGATTCTCCCATTTAGAACTTATCAGTGTGGAGATCGTTACACTGGCTTTGTAATGTGAATCTGGGATAGATTTCAACCACACATTATATTACTTATGGGGTGTAAACAAGTGTCAGAAACCGTCCACCGTACTGTGAACAGCAAATAAAAAACCCAGTGTGCGCACATTCACGTCTCAGACAGGTCTGCATCCTTGCCCTTCCCCATTATCTTTTAGCATACAGGGCTTGCACTGCAGCAAGGGATTCTGGGAAACATTGTAGTATCTTACTGGAGGATCCGTCCTAAAGTTGCAGTTCAAGAAATTTCCTACATGTGTATTTTTTTGTTTAACAAATCAGTTTTGTACTATGAGAAAATACTTTTAGCATTTAAAACAAATGAAAAACAATTTTATAGACATGTTTAATCTATTCTAATGTAACGGGCATTTCTGTTCCTTTAGCAACCATATACAAAGTCACATCCCCGTCCCATTTGTATAACACTGCTTTTGATTGCAAGCTCACAAAACTAAACCAATTTTTACATCTTTTCCGTTTTAACCCCTTCATTCTTAACAGAAAAAATAATCTATAACTAAAAAGAAAATATCAACATAGTTGCTTCCAGTTCTTCAGACTAAGCTCTAGTCATTTAATATTCTTTATGGCACTAACATACAGACACAGCCACCAGTATTAGAACACTTACCTGGGAGATTCTGGGGCAGTCTCACAGTAAATGCCTCAACATTTCTGTGAGATTCTTAATGGCCCATCAGATTAACACAGCTGATAAACACAGTTTGAATGGGACTGCAGGGACCCCTGCTATATTAATCCAATGGGCCATTAAGAATCTCACAGAAATGTTGAGGCAATGTTGAGGCATTTACTGTGAGACTGCCCCAGAATTTTCCAGGCAAAAGTTCTAATACTGGTGGCTGCATCTGTAGAGCATATATGTTGTTTAAATTAGTTGCTACTCCTGTTTGACATCAATTAGGCTTCTCCGCAGTTCAGTCAGTGAGCTGTGCTGTTTATGTGTATTTCTCTATTTGTTTCTGTTGTATCCAGGTTGCCTAGCAAATCAGGAAGTAATGAGACTGCCCAGTAATTAACACAGGTGAAGGGTATGTGGTGATTTTGTGCCCTGAGGAGTATATATACACATGTTGTTTTAACTCATGCAGTAAGGTGTATGGTCTGAGGAAAGGAATTATCTGTCCTGAAACGTCACATTTTTGCATATACCTGCTCTGATGCTTTAAATACAAAGTAAGTTAACTTACAAAAAGGCTCCTGTGTGCTTCTTCCATCATTCAAATTTATACATATAGAAGTGCAAATAGGTAAAACGGGGTGTGTGCTGCGCACACGCGTTCTAAGCCAAACTTCTATGTGTTTTGTCACTGAAATTGTGTTTTGAGTTTTAATTAAAAACAGCACCATCACAAATACAATTTTTTTGACAAAACAAAGAAGTTTCACTTAAAATGTGCGTGCTCAGCACACACACACCTTTTCATTCAGTAATGATACAAGTACATTTGGATTAAATCTAACTGCATCCTTCACCTATACCGTGTCTATAAGCAGGGATTGATAGGGGGTGAGTTTCAAGGGAGGTTTTTGTGGAGGAATTGTTGTCAGAATGTGCCTAGGTAGTTGGAGTCCGGAGTTGTCGGTTCCCCTAAAAATGTAACCGGGAATCATGCCTGATTCCCGGATACATGTAGGCACATTGTCCCGGAAATACTTCCCCTTGAAAACGCAAGCGCGACTCACCACTATGGTATCCTGCGGCAGCATAGCCCAGAAAGTTGAATGGGGCACAGGGAGGAATCAGTGTCCCTGTTGCTGAGGGGATCTCTAGGTGAAGGGGAGTACCCCAGTTAGTGCCCAGGTAGCCCAGAACCTGTATTGTGTTGGTGGGTGCTCCAACCATATATAAAGTTTGTGAGGGAACTCTCAGACTACAGGCTAAGTCCCAGAGATAGTGTGTGGGGAATAAAGGCTGATAGGAATAAAAGTATATCTTCCTATTCTATTCCCCATACCCAGTAACTTAGGGATGTACAGTATTAAAATATATTTTATTAATACTGTAATGTACTGTAATGTGCTGGGACTTTCGGAACCAATGTTCAAACAGACTGCCAGGGCTTACCCATAGGCGCCAGTAAGTCTGCTGGATATAAGAGTTCAAAGTAGCCAGAGATGCCAAAGGTGTGAAAGCCATTTGGGTAGCAGGGAAAGGCTCAAGTACCCAGGTCTGGGGTACAATGGCAGTTGTCCGGGCTGCCACTTGTTTTGCCAGACAATTTCATATTCCCGCTGACCTGGCTTTTTATACCGGTTTGGCTCTGATTGGCTACTGAGAAAGTTCCCACGCGATGTTTGGCTTCTGAGTTTCATGAATGAAACTCAGAATACTATAAGAAATGTCTGAGCCAATGAGATTTGAGATTCCCAGTAGTAAGAGCGCGGGCGGGCTTTTCAAAGTTGCTTCTGCATGAATAGCAGAGCAACCGGCTACAATTTCAGGCCAGCAAAGCTTGCCTGCCATTTTCTAAGTCCCAAATTTGGCGGCCAAGTTCTCAAAATCAAACGTAGTGGACGCGGCTGAAATTTGATGGCAATTTCGGTTCCAGAGGATCGGTGGTAGCTCGCGGTCAAGAAAAGTCCAAGTTCTCAGTAGAGAAGGTGTGGAACTTCACGCCGATTGGGAACCAGGAGATTCCGGGCTAAGTCCCGGTAAGGGTAAAACTCTTATTTAGAGTTCCTTGCACCTAGGAAAGTCTAGTTTTCAACCCCAGACCCCCAGTAAGTGTGCTTTTTGTCTGTATTTTTTGTATCATTGTGTGTAAGCAAATTTATGCGAATAAATTACAATTTGTTTCATTACCTTGTTGGGCTCAGTGAATGATCCCGGTTAAAATACCTGGTCTCCCGTGACAGTTACATAGTAGTAGATTGGAAAAAAGACATGCATCCAAGTTCAACCCACAGTATGCTAAGTTTAGATACTTATCCTATATTTGTACGTACAATATATTGATCCAGTTGAAGGCAAATTAAAAAAACTCCAGTGAAATATCATCCAATGATATCTCATAAGGGGAAAATAAATTCCTTCCTGACTCCAAATATTGGTAGTCACCAACCTTCCATGTTTATTTATTTGGTATATCTCTTTATACTATACCTTTCCAAAAAGATGTCAGACATTTTTTTAACATATCTATTGTATCTACCATCACAGTCTCCATTGGTAACGAATTCCACATTAACTGCCCTTACTGTAAATATCCATTTCCTTTGTTGCTGTTGAAATCTCCTTTCCTCCAACCTTTAGGGATTACCCTGTGTAGTTTGTACTGTACTGCCCATGAGATGAATGGTTCTTTCTAATGCTTCTTGTATTGTTCACAAATGTTTTTGTATATAGTTATAATATCCCCTTAATTAACACAACATTAATTTGGTGGCTCTTCTACGCACTCTCTAGTTCTAGAAAGTATTTTCTAAGGAGTGGTGCCCAAACTTGTATTCAATATCCCAGGTGTGGTCTTACTAATGCTTTATAAAAGTGCAACATTATGTTTACTTCCCTTCCATCCATTGCCCGTTAAATGCAAGATAAAATCTTGTTTGCCTTTGCAGCTGTGACGGGGAGGAAAGGGTTAATACCTGATTTGCCACGCATTTCTGTTGTTGCCCTGTCCCCGCCATTTTTATTCCCTATGTGCAGGCCATTCCCTGTCTGCGAGGGTAAAAGACAAGATGCATTGCTTGCCATCCTATAACCAACACAATGATAGAAGATCTTAAATTAAGGCAGGACGTATTTTTGTGAAGTCTAGCAGAATTACTTGGACATCAGCTGTGATATGGGTGAATGAGCTTCGGTTATTTTTATGACAAGCTGAAAGGGTTGTAATTATTTTTATGATGAGCCTCAAAAGGCTCCCACAGATTTAGAGTCCCCCTGTCTAAAAAGGTGTCAATTTTATGACAATACCCAGGGCCATAAGTATACAATACTTCAGTACAGCAGCAAAGGGAGTGGGTTAACAACCACATAACCACAAACCACAGGACTTTTAAAACAAGGTACATTTATTGCACTTGCAGCAAAGGACAATTTCTTTCGTTCAAAGGACAATTTCTTCATTCCTTATCCAGTGAGTGGTTTCAGTATTCTGCAGATTGCGTGTGTTTGCTATTAAGGAATAAATCACAATTTATTTTGCAACTTGTTCTGTTCAACAAGTACCCAGAAATATAAATGTGTTGATAAAAGTTGATTCATCGTGACAAGCTTTAAAAAACTGGTGGGCAGCTGGTGGTATACTGATTGACCCATATTGCAGTTTCTGCGGGCTTGAATATAGTGAGGACCTTGTAGCTTGCAGCTCCTCAGACAAGCAACTGACTAACTTAAAGAGCCAAGAGACTTCATGTTCCCTTCACCCATACTCCGAAGACCATGAGCGACGCTTGGAAGGTTCAGGTCATAACCAGAGAAAGTCATGGAGATGTGCGGGTAGGCTTATGACAGATGACAGAGCACAACTGGGAGAGTATTTGAGCATCATGAGGGACCGCAGGTCTCTACAAGGGGCAAGTCCCGTAGTGCTGTTTGTGACGCTATTCAGCCCGGAGTCAGAGGCCTCGATTCGGGGCTGCAAGGACATGAGAGATGCTAGGACCCCCGGTCGTGGTAGCTGCGCCAGGTTGACGAAGGTAAAGCTGTGGTGCACGAGCGTGCCGTCCCTGGAATGCTCTGGCTAAGAGGAAAAAGGGGGGGTGGAGGCTGTCTACTGCAAACGACGTGAGGACTCCGGAGGAGGAGAACGGGAGAGTGCCGGGGAGCGAGGGCTTCCTCGTTGGAGTCGCCCTCATACTCGCACTTCCCTGCGTGTTCTCTGCGACCTTTCAAGGATCTCTTAGTAAGTCCCGGCTTTGGGTTACCTTGCCTAGGGCTCACCGGACGTCTCCGCTGTGTTTTTCGCAGCGTCGTTAGCTGGGCCCGGGAAGCTGACGGAGCGGGGGGTACAAGCCCTGACAGCAGTGCTCGGAAGCACCCACAACTCACCTTGCAAAGGGGGAACAAGGTCTTTCCCGGGTGGATCATCACAGCTTCAGCAAGTTGTGGATGGCACCAGCGACCTCGATGCGTTTTTAATGACTTTCGAGACGCAGTGTTCCCCGTTCGAATTTCAAGAAGGGACTGGGTGGTCAGACTGCAACCCTTATCTGGCAAAGCCAAACGGGACTGTGATGGGTATTCCACGCGTTGAGCCGATGACTACGGTCATGTGAAAAGAGCTGCCTAACCAGTATGCCCTGACCCCAGAATCTACAGGGGCAAAGTCGGACGGGGGTAGTACTCCCGGAGAGTCATACAACACCTATGCAGTAGGATGGCTTTGCATGGGACTCAGTGGGTGGAGGGGAATGGGGTTATACACCATTACCGTGCTGGACTTATCTTTCAAGAGCAGCGCTGCAGCAGCTCCCACGATGTGAATGGATGGATCTATGACCATAAACCTCAGGAACCTAGAGGATGGCAGCGAGAAATGCGAAGAGATGAGTATGTGGACAGCCGAGTTATCGCAATGAGGACCTGTAGCACCCAAAGGAGCGGGCCGTGTTGGCCAGGCGATAAGGACTACCCCTCTGTGGACAAACAAGCCTGCAGCAGCATACAGCGCACCAAGGCTGCAGAGATCAAGCATGGGAGGTGGTGTGTTACACTTGCAATAAGGTCGGGCATCTCAGGCCAGACTGTCCGGGGCCAGGACCGGTCACAGGGACCCCATCAGGGGCAACGCCCACAGCTGCGGAGGCCGGTCGCCCGTGTGCCGACTGGCACAGACAGAGGAGCCCAGTACAGCCATGGAACCAGCCCACAGAGGGATGCCCAGCGGAAGAGGACTGCACTTGCCACCTCAGGACCAGCAGTGAGAGCGGGGGGACATCAGGTCTTGCTCAGTCGGGATGCAGCCCAACGATGTCTGGCCAGAAGCATCTGGGAAGGTGACTATCGGAGACGGCAGGCAGATGGCTTGCTAGACTACTGGTGCCACCGTGACTCTGGTTCGCCCTGATATGGTGCGGCCAGAGGATTTGCTCCCGGGCACCGGGATGCAAGTGACCATGCCAGACGGAGGACCGCGGTCACTTCAGGTTGCCTGGGTCTTCTTGGACTGGGGTGCCGGACGTGGTATGAGGGACGTGGGGGTTTTGCCTGGGTTAGATGCTGAGGTCTTGCTGGGTAATGACCTACTGCTTCGGCCAAGTTTATTCGAGCATTTGCCCGTTCTTGGCCGCAGCAGTAGCCTGGCGCGCGCCCGAGGGTGACGGGCGCGCGCCGAAGCAGCGGAAGAGCGCCCTCCGATCGGGGCGCTCTCCCTACCGCTGCCGGGTCCGCCGGGTCCCCCGGAACCCCCTGCCGCCGTCCCGCGATCGCGGGACACCAGGGCTCCCTCGCAGGCTCCCGAAGACGCGTGACCGCGCGTCTATGACGCGCGGCACGCCGAGGGGCGGCCACTAGCAAGCCGGGAAATCTCCCGGCTTGCGGATCTGGCCGCACTGCAATTAAGTGTGTCGGCAGTGTAGGACAAGTTACCTGTCTTTTTACCACTGAGCTGGCACCTGTTGCAGCGATCACCAGGAGCCAGTCAGCAAGGATCGCAGCAGAACCAGCCCCTGTCCCCCTGCATTTGGGACCTACCGTTCCAGTAGTCTCTGCAGAGACCAGGCAGGTAAGCCAGACTCAGTCGCTTTCTGACACTGACTTACTGTTCCCTGTACCTGTTCCCTGTCCCCCTGACTCAGATGTGACCGGGGGGTGGCCAGAGTTAGGTGCCCAGTTTAGGGATGCGGTGCGATCTGATCCCAGCTTGGAGGGCATGAGACTGCGGGCGTCTGAGTCTAAGCCAAGCAAGGGGTCTGATTACTTCTTGTGGCACCGCAGGCTCCTATACAGAGAGCAAGGTACCACCGGGTTAGATGAGGTATGGACGGGGAAGAGACAGCTAGTGGTACCCCGGGAATATAGGCAGTAGTTGTTGTGGGTAGCCCATTCCACTAGCGGGGCATCAGGGGGTCGCTAGGACGTGAGCCCAGCTCTTGCAGCGTTACTACTGGCCGGGGGCATCCAGTGAGGTGGCAGAGTTCTGCCGATCCTGTGATGCCTGCCAGCGAGTAGGTAAGGCGGGTGATCGTGTGAAGGCACCCCTGAATCCGTTACCGGTAATAGGAGAACCCTTTCAGTGGGTAACTATGGACCTCGTGGGACCCCTCATGGTTCCCAGCTGGTCAGGAAAGTGCTACATTCTCACTGTGGTGGATTTTGCCACCCGGTACCCTGAGGCGGTAGCGCTTGCCAGTATTGATGCTAGGGCAGTAGCTAAAGCTCTGTTAGCCATTTTTTCTAGGGTAGGTTTCCCTAGTGAGATCTTAACCGATCAGGGGTCGCAGTTCATGAGTGAATTGCTCCAGTGTCTCTGGGAGGCGTGCGGGGTGAAGCACCAGCGCACAACCCCTTACCATCCCCAAACCAACTGACTATGTGAGAGGTTCAATGGTACCCTGAAGCAGATGCTGCGAACATTTATAGAGGCAGAGGGAAAAGACTGGGAGATTCACCTGCAGCATTTGCTGTTTGTGTACCGAGAGGTGCCGCAAGAATCCAAAGGCTTCTCTCCCTTTGAGCTGCTATATGGTCGCAGGGTACGGGGACCTAAAGAACTATTCCGTGAGGGATGGGAAGGGGAGACTACCACTACTGATGCTTCTGTGCTTCAGTATGTGATAGATCTCAGAGACCGGTTAGAGATGCTCATGGGGTTGGCACAGGACAACCTTAGGGCTGCTCAGACCAAGCAGTAGACTTGGTATGATCAGAATGCCCGTAGCAGAGAGTTCATCCCTGGACAGCAGGTACTTGTTCTCAAGCCCATTCGGGAGAACAAATTAATGGCTGCCTGGTCAGGACCGTATCCGGTACTGCGAAAGATGAACGAGTGCAACTATGTTGTACAGGTAGACGCTGAGACAGGGAGAAATAAGACTTATCACATCAACATGCTGAAGGAGTACATAGCACCGAATGTGGCGTCGGTGCTGGCCATTTCAGCCCACCGATGGGGGATCCGGCGAGCAATGCTCTGCCTGATCTGCTGGGGGAGGTTAGGCAAGGAGGTACCATAGAGCAGGTGGAGATACTACTGTAGGGGCTCAGGCAGAGAGCAGAAGTCAGGGCTATGCTAGAGAAGTATAGGGCTCTGTTTTCAGACAAGTGGTAAGTCTGGGATATAATCCCTATGTAAGGGGCTCAGCAATCCTATGTATATATATAGGAATCAGGCTTGTGTAATAAACTCAAGGTAACTGGGAATGCATGAATGCTGCTGTGGACTCACAAAATAATGGAAGTGAAATATAAATACATGTGATACTAAAGAACGAACACAGATTCATATATATGCCATATAAGTCTAATGTGTGTCCCCAGTACAAAAGATATAAAGTATATTCACTGTGAGAACTCACGGTTTTAAGCAGCAGCCCAGTCTTGAGTAGTAGCGTGCATCACGCCCAGTATTGATGAGAAAATCTTGATCCCGTGGGGTCCGGTGGCGGAGCACCGCTGCACA
>WSYH01000967.1:134959-149806 GCA_036426205.1 Ascaphus truei | reverse complement strand
GTGGTACATTAGTCATTCTCCAGTAATTAGCTTGTGTTTGCTGAACAACTAATGCTTCGAATGAGGTGTTGATTTTTTGCAACTGTTTAGGCACTTCAATGAAGACTCTGTGGAGATGTGCCAATTGTGATACTGTTTCTTCCTGCAGTCCAATCATCCTTTCCAGCACTGTCATCATGTCTGAATGGCGACGATTTTCTGCGTCCACTATTTTTCCCTCTGAAGCTACAATTGCATCGTATGTGGAAGTTGATGGACGATTTGGCGGTACAACAGTTTCTATTGGCACCTCTTCATGGTCACATGATTGTATTTCAGTCTCTTCTGTGGCGTCATCCTCATCATACTCATCATCCTCATCACCATGATGTTCTAAAAAGAAATGTACACATTATTAAATGGCATGTTAATGTATGCTGTGTTACTATGTAATTGTACTGTGTCCTAAGTAACACCTAACATGTTAGCATACGTTTTATAACCTCATTAAAAACTACCTTGACTTACGAATAATGTTTGGACTCAGTATGAAATATGAATGAATGAAAAGTTGCTCTAAACTCAGAAGTCCTACATGATAATTAACATCACTAACACAATACATGTTGCCTTACACTTAATTTGCACTGACACTAAGTAATCCTATTTAAAGAAGATGTGCAAAACAAATAATGCACATGACAACATAACATATAGAAGAGCACATATTATATGGCCAGCAAATGATACACTCACCTTCTAGTAGTGTTGAGCTGGCTGACCCAGGTGAAGACACTTGTTCCATCTCAGGTGACACATGTCCTCCAGGGGCAACTATATATAACAATAACATAAGTTTTACATTTACATGTGTAAATATTGAACAAACACTTATTGTATGTTCTGTATTTATGATTAACTAACAACATCAGTTCCTTAACCGAAAATGTGTGTGAAAGTGAACATAAATAGTTGTAATAACACTGTACATGCCTGTGTACTTAGAATTTTTGAGTTCCCTAACATACAACATACTATGTTTCTGCAGTAATGCGTGAGGATAAATAGATTAAATGAGTACATAAAAATCATATGTTGTGTAGTGATATCAGTATCATAATGTACATAACTATCATGAGATGACCATTCACAATGGTTATCATGAAGGTGGTCATATTGCAAAAAGTGTTGTTTTTGGTAGAGGATATGTGTGGTACATTAATCGAAGATGTGGCACACCTGAATGTGGCTGTGACTCAACAAGACAACACATGCAGTGTGTGATAATGTGTCTTTGATAGTAGTTCAACTATAGATATGAGTGAACTAATGTGTGACGTACGCTTTGATAAGTAATGAGTTGTTGGGGCATTTAGTAGCTAGAGTTAAGCTTTCAAATGAGTGTGATTAACTTCAATTGTGCTATTCAGGTTGTAAGAAAGGTATTCCCTTCCCCAAAAAGCCTAATCAGCCACACCTTTCAATGACTTGAAACAGGTGCAAATGGTGTGAACTAAGTTGACCGTGAAATGAGGCTGTAATTAGTGTGTGTGCTGAACCCCACCCCCTCTGTTGAAGTGTATGCTGTGATGAGATATTAATTGCAGCTGCTTTAACACAATGGTAGATGAGCTAAGTAGTCATCTGCAGTGTTTAAGTTATGAAAACAATGACATAACATATGATACGTGTGCCTCATTATGCTGTCTGTATATGACATTAAGCAAAAATGGACCTTTTCATAAGCAACTATAGATGTGTTAGTGCCAGTGATGTTTGTAGGCCGTTACATGCAATTTCTTTGATGCATGCTTAAAATAGGCAGTAATGTCATGTTTGTCGGAGTAAAATCAATAAAATACACAATAATATGATACATATTTCTGTTCTGTACCTGTAGCTACTAATAATTTCTCATGAACATGTGTTACACATGTGTAGTACCCTGTTGTTCCCCATCTTCGCCCACCATCAATTGCTTCCACTGCAGCTATGCATTTTGGGTATTCACATGTAAATGAGCACGCAATGGCACGTGCTATATTAGTTACTGCTTTTAGTAGGACTACTACATATATGTCTATTTTAAGATATATATATATACAGAATCAGACATATACATATATAGATGCAGGTATGCTTATATTGTGAAGACAGTATAAAAAGCAGTGTAAATATGCAGAATAACTGTAAGCAACGACACGCCTAGTACAGTAATATTTATCACCTGCTGGAAATTGTGACGGATAAATTCCAATGTCACGGTCACCAGCCAAGCCTTCCACGACGACGGTAAGTAATTTTGGCCGAAGCAGCTCCTCCAATGGAGTCAATATGAGACGTTGTGGTGTGGGCCCACCTCCAGTGCCAGTAGCATGCACGCGTTGGTCTTGTATTTTCTTTTTCAATTTGGACCTAATATCATCAAATCTTTTCCGACAATGATACTTGTCCCTGACACTATTCCCACAGGCATTGACACCAATGACTATTGTGTCCCACATTTCTTTTTTGCTTGCTGCACTTGTCCGCCCTTGAAAAACATATAAAAGATATGAGGTAAATTAATAATAATATAAGCACCAGTTTCCTACACTAGCTGTTCCAAGAGATAGCAAACATGCTGTTTTATGTGTAATATGTGAAGCACATGAGCATTCACTACTAAACCTATACATGTTAGCAAGGTTGCATTCATATTGTATGCAGTTCTGGCAAATTGACCGCCTGTGTTTATTTGTCCTTGTAAGGCATGATAAAAAGCTGTGTTTCCACACTAATGAACATAGAAAGATATTGTGTACCCATATTTGCATATGAACAAAACTCAGATGACCTAGGATCACATGTATTTGAATAATAAATGTAAAGTTACACTTACCTACTAAATGTCCATAGAGACTGTCATAGTGCTCCAGAATGCCAGTGACAAGAGCCCTATTTTCCTGGTCATTGAAGCGAGGATTACGTGGCTTCTCCACACGTTTTTTCCGAGCAGGTTTAGGGTCAGAGCTTGGCTGGTGCTGACTGGACTCTCCTTCTTCCAATGGAAGAGCCTCCAAAAGCTGGCCACCAGCAAGCACGCCACCACCAGACACCCCATCAGCAACTGCGCCACCAGCAGCACTCCCAGCACCAGCACTCCCACTCCTAGCACCAGCACTCACACTCCTAGCACCAGCACTCACACTCCTAGCACCAGCACTCACACTCCTAGCACCAGCACTCCCAGCACCAGCACTCCCACTCACAGCAACAGCACTCCCACTCCCAACAACAGCACTCCCACTCCCAACAACAGCACTCCCACTCCCAGCAACAACACTCGCAGCACCAGCACTCCCACTCCCAGCAACAGCACTCCCACTCCCAGCAACAGCACTCCCACTCCCAGCAACACCACTCGGTGCACCAGCAACATCACTCCCCTGAACAGTACGTTCACTCCGACGCGTACTCCCACGAGTAGCACTCCCACTCCCACCAGCATCACTCTTCCCACGCTTTGCGGGCATACTTCCAGCACTCACAAAAAACAGACAAGAAATGTACAGGCAATCACACGACCCACTTCCACATATAAAACAAGACAAAGATGTAAACAAAACAACAAAGGACAAAGCTCACCCAATACACAACAAGTCTCTCAGTCAATATGCAAATCTTCAATAGTCCAGCTCTGTGCGTCTCTCTCTCTCTCTCACTCCCAACAACACAGAGAATGATTAGCAGTACACGTTGCCTTTAAATATGGCGCGCAATCAAAAACATGCTTGTTTCGCCTGATTCAGCAAGATTTGTGATTGTGCAACCTAACAGCACCCCGCCACGCACGCCGATACACCTGTGTGTGATCGGCTCATCATCGTGAGAGTGGGCGGATTTGTTTTCGGCTTGATTTTGAATGTATTCGGCACTTACTGCATACGGAGAGGGAAAAACGCCAATAACATGACTAATCGATAAGCTTGCCGATTTCACATAATCGTCGCTTACTGCATGAGGCCCTTAGTCTTTCAAGGTTAATACCAAAAATATCCAAATAAGTACTGTACACTGATTCTAAGCAAGTTTGTCATTCCCAAGCAACAACATAGTATTGAACATCTACCATACAAGTGTATATGTGGGGAATACAAAATATGAAGTAATCATCCATGAGTGATACTTTGAAATTTTAAGTGCGGCCAGCATAAAAGAACTGGACAGATAGATATAGATCCAACCCCTGACGAAGCCCCAATTACAGTACATAAAGTGCCTCTATATGCCGATGATGTCTTCATGACTATTTTGAAACCCCTGACCTCGCTCCCAAAACTGTTCGACTTGCTAGGGAAATTCAAGAGGATATCAGGATTCAAAAACAATCAGGCCAAATCGGAAGCAATGAACGTCAATCTACCGAAAGATGTGGAAAAATTGGTAGAAATTAACTTTAACTTCAACTGGCAACACAAAGCCATTACATACTTGGGAGTACATATCACCAAGGAATATAAGGCCATCTATAAAGCAAATTTTCCGAAATGATTCCAAACATTGAAAGAAGACATTAGAAAATGGTCTGGATACAATATTTCCTGGATAGGAAAGCTTTATAGCATAAAAATGAACCTCCTCCCACAAGTCTTATATCTATTCCAGACTCTCCCAGTGCCATTGTGATTGAAGGACATACTCTCACTTCAATCCGTGATCTCCAATTTTATATGAGGAGGTAAAAAAAGCGCGAGTAAGAAAGCAAATCTTATTGAAAGAAAAATTGGAAGGCGGGTTGGCAGTACCTTGCTTATTGTCCTACTACAAAGCGGCACAATTATGTCAAAGTTCCCAATGGCAATCAGATCCAGAATTGAAAAGATGGGTGGCATTGGCGTTAAACAATCTGGTCTGGATATGAAAAATAGCAAGAAAAGCTATACCATCTCCACTATCCTCAATGACCAATGACTCACTGTCCCTTTGGGAGGCCTCCAAATTTTCATCTGCCCTGACCACAAAAGGTTCCCTGATAGCCCCACAATGGGGCAACCTAGACTTCGCTCCTGGCCTGTGTGGGGCAGATTTCTCAACCTGGAAACAAATAGGAATAAATAGACATAGAGATCTGGAGGGTAACAATAAAATTACAACTTTTGAACAAATCAGGTCTGAAAAATATATCCCTCACAGAATTTTATAGATACCTCCAGATAAGAGCATTTTATAACAAACAAACCCCTCGCCCCCCATTGACTACATTTTAAAGGCTCTGTCTATTAGACTCATATCGCAGATGTATAGAGAAGTAACCGGATCTAGCCCCAAAGTCACGCACAAACTAAAATATATGTCACTATGGGAGACTGACCAAGGGGAGGCACTGGAGTTAGAAGACTGGATGAAGTTAGTTATAGCCACATCCAAAAGCTCAATTTGCTCCACGGTAAAGGAAAACACATATAAAGTGTTAATGAGATGATACCTCACTCCACTCAAATTATCAACATTCATAACAGGATACTCACCATTGTGCCCTAGACAATGTGGACAGACTGGTGAAATGTTACACATGCTGTGGTCCAGCCCTCGAATAACTCCTATATGGGAACAAATTAGAGATTGGCTACAGAGGATACTTAACACCACAATTCCACTAGACCCTTTGCTCTTTCTATTAAATAGGCCTATACCGGGGCTTGCCAAAACTGAGCTATAAATGGTTACACATTTTGCAACAGCAACGAGGTGCGAGATCACAGCATTATGGAACAGAATGAAATTCCAGTGATTCATAAGATTTGGAACCGAATTTGGTATGTATGCCAGATGGAGAAATTGACAAGTCTCCTGAATGATACTGGCGAAAATTATCTAAAAGTCTGGACGCCATGGCTGGACCAGACAGACATTCCAGGAGTGGAAAGGGCCTCGATCTTGCTTTAATAGTAATAAGATGCATTCTCTTTTGGCGATGGGCAGAGTGAGGAGGCCAATGGAGGGAGAGGGAAACTAGACAACACGAGAGAACGAACCTCCAATGAAAGAGACGAAACACAATATCCATAATTAATGGATGGCTGGAGAGGGAACAGCCCCTCTACCCCCCCCCCCCACCCCCCACCCCCTCCCACCCCCCTCTCTCTTTAATTATTATTTACCTCTGATTTTGCTGGACACTATGGTCAATCTTGTTTTGATTTTGGAAAGTATACGAAACAATGAATGTATGCATTCTCTGTGTTGCCCTTAAAAAACAATAAAAACAAGTTACACCAAAAAAAAACCCAGAGCAAAACCAGAAAAAACGGGGAAAGTAGTCCAATGAAAAAAACAGTGCCCAGAATAATGCTAGGTACTACAAAACTACATCCAAAATATGTAAGTAGGGTCTATATTCCAGCACAGTAAGTCAGTATACAACAAACTACATTAAATGCAAAAAAAAAAATATTTAGAGTATACTGTAAGTTCAGTATGCATACCCAAGTTCTGTAGGAGGCAACAATTCAGGCTACTTTGGCCCTTTCTTATTAGGAGTTGAAAAATGGCAATAATATACTTATTTATCATTTGTATAAAATACAGGTTAACATTTTTAAATTAATGTATTTGTTGAATGTAATGATAAATTAATTGGCATTGTCTTGTGATGTATTCAGAAACCTTTGCTTAGTTTTGCAGTAGAAAGACTTATGGATAAAACTTACCAATAATTTGGACTGATCTACCTTATCTGGGAGGCAATGTCATTATGTGAGCACACATTATCAATATCTTGAAAAGCTCATCAGCAAGCACATCATGTGTAATATAGATCAGAGACTCAAACTGAACATTTTTGTCATATAATAGCTTGTGTGGACGGATCTTTTGCTACTACTGCTGCAACAACTATGTCATGACTAAGCATAGTGGCAAGAAGGAGAGGTGCTGCCAGGCTTGCTTCAATAAAGCTCAAATCAACCATCCTGACGACTCTGGAGAGCAAGAGGAAAACTCATTACTACAAGCATTAGCTAACACAGAAACGCATGGAGTTACAGGTCAGTCTACCAGAGTCATAATGATAATACAAGTACTGTACTCTTAAGATATATGTTTTGAAACTATGGGGCCTATGTGTCAGAGCAAACAGTGCAATTTTTTTTTAGGGGGGGGGGGGGGGAGACCTGCACCAGGTATATCCAGAAAAAAAAAATCAATGAATAGAATATATATATTATATATTATTTATATATATAATATATATATATCTTATATATATATATATCTAATATATTATATATCTATACCATACATCTGTCTGGTACAATTTCTCCACTATTGTATCAATACAACTCGCATATGTTTAAGATAAATTACATCCATAATCCTTTTTCATGAACTTAGTTAAATTCAATAATGTTCAACAACTAAAAACAATTCATATATAGACCTTTATCATTGTGTAGTTCCTTAGCCGCTCATTAAATTCCCCTCCAAGACTAAAAGAAGTAATTATATACTACTGAAATACCCAACTGGGTTATCACTTCATGATAAAGTAAGAACGCCTGTAACCTAACCTACTGCCTCCTGACAATGGAATGAATGTGTGTGTGTGTTTTGTTCCCTGTTAAATCCTGATTTTAAAATATTCATAAGGTAACTTGATTCCGACCACTGAGTGTTCTGGAGTAAATATTAAAACGTAAGCAGTCGTTGACTTATTGACCCATAAAATTGCTAATGTTTTAGTCCATGTAAGGACCATTTCAGGGTAGAAGAACAAATCAATATGTATATACCCTAGTGAGAAAGAAATGATAGACAGCACTCAAAATGACTGATAATATATGTAAGATGTATATGTAATATATGTAAGATGCAGGGTTCAAAATGAGGAACAAAAGAAGGACCCAATTTCCTCCTAAATAATTACAAAATAGTAATAATAGTTCCAGCACTCAATGACTAATGGAACAAATCTCAAGAGTAGGCAAATGCCAACTCAAAAAAGTATTTAATATCTGCACAAGTTAAATACACGGAGCAATGTGACACAAACACAATAATATAAAACACACACACACACACACACACACACACACACACACACACACACACACACACACACACACACAACATATATGTTCTTCAGTATTCGGTGATACCTTTTTTATGGACTAACAATCTATGTCATAGGACAAGCTTTCGAGAGTTAACCTCTCTTTCAGGTCTAGCAATACTGATATACAAGGAATCTATGGCTAAAACAGTGTGGAGAGAGGGAAAAAAAACAACAGATATACTGTAGATAAGGTAGGGTGTTAAGTGTTTGAAGCCAGGGGACAGTGTCAAAGAAAGGTGGGGAGGGGAGGGATGCTGAGGGAGGGGGGGGGAGAGAAAGTGTGGATAAGAATAGAGGCAAGCAGGAGAATTACAAGCAATTTTGATAGGGTGTGAGAAAAACCCATGTCCGCATTAAGTCCTTTGGTTTTGGTGTCAAAGAGTCTTATCATTCTGAGTTAAAATGTTTTCCGTTCTTGGGTGCTTTTAAACATTCCATTGAGGATTTTGATTTTTAGATCATTTATGGAATGATCTGGTTGTGAGAAGTGATGTCCCACAGGTGAGCAGTATCTCCCTTCTTCGTGATGGAGTATAGAGTGTCTGTGCATATTCATTCTTCCTTTCATACGCGCTGCAAACAAGGGTGGCGGAATTGTAGTAATGGCATACTCTGACTACAAACAGGAAATCTCCAACCAGCTTGGAGACGATACTAACTATAAGCGGCTGACATCAGACCCAACAATGCCGTTTAAGAAGGAGATTGACTCCATCATACAGCTAGGACTCAATAATTCATGGATCGCGGAGGAAACAGCCAAGTTCCTGATGCAAACATACCCCATTACACCGGTTATCTATATACTTCCTAAAATACACAATTCTCTGACCAAGCCTCCGGGGAGACCTATCATCTCGTCACGGGGGTCCTTGTGTCACCCACTATCACAGTTCTTGGATTTCTACCTTCAACCCATGGTGATGCGGATGGCCTCATTTGTCAAAGATACTACTGAATTCATCCACAAATTGGAAGACATTTTGCCGGTTACTGCAGATAATATACTGGTAACCATGGACGTGGGCAGTCTATATACCAACATCCCACACCAGGAGGGCAATCCGTGATCACTTCAGTAAGTTTGCAGAGCACAAGGGGCCGCCACCAGAATACTTGTTATTACTGCTGGAGGTGATACATCATAAAAACTACTTTAGGTTCGAGAAAACCTTTTATCTGCAGCTAACAGGCACCGCCATGGGGTCAAACATGGCACCGGCGTATGCCAACCTTTTCATGGATTCCTATGAGAACACCCATTTGCTTACCGATGCCCCATTTGCGGACCGTATATCCAACTACTACTATCGCTACATTGACGATGTGTTCCTGGTCTGGCGAGGACTGGAAACAGAGCTTCTATCATTCACAGAGTATTTAAACAAAATTCCATGTACAATAAGGTTCACAGTTAGCTACAGCACCACTGAAGTCCCTTTTCTTTATACCATTGTCTATAAGGACGATGGCAAACTCTGCACACGTCTATTCCAAAAGCCCACAGATAGGAACACATTATTACATGCCACCAGCCATCATCCTCCACCATTAAAAGCAGGTCTCCCGTTCTCACAACTACTACGGTTTCGGAGGATTGTGATTGACACCAAACTAGTGAAGTGTGCACTTCTGGAGATGGCCTCTTGCTTCCTAGAGAGGGGATATGATCCCAAAGAAGTCAATAAGGCACTCATCAAAGCCAGGATCACAAAGAGGGAGGAGCTGCTGTCACCAACAATGAGGGCCACTGATTCTGATCGCTGCAAGGTGGTCAGTACTTACAGCACTGCATCTGGACATATCAAAAGGTCTATACAACAACATTGGCATATATTGGCTAATGACCGTAAGATTGGGAAAGACTTTAACGCTCCACCCCTCTTTTGTTATAAAAGAGGCAGAAATCTGGGAGATCTGCTTACACATTCTGATCCCGTTGACAAATACATACCAGCAAGAACCTGGCTGGCGAGAAAACCAGGGTCATACAGATGTCATGGCTGTACCAACTGCCAGTTTATGCAGACGGGAAGTACTTTTGCTCACCCTCAGACTGGCAAATCTACTGCTGCGGCTCATTTTATTCTAACACATCGCCGGTTTTTCCCTGGCTTTTTCCTGGAATGCGACGCACTTCACCGGGAGCATGCCGCATTCATTTTGCGTTCTCAGCCACGGGTCATGCGCGGTTGACGCGCAGTTAATGCGTTTATTGAGAATGGTTCGGATTTAATAGGTTGCAATTCTTCGCGTGTCCGCCAGATGGCAGATATTCATGAATTGTAATGCGCATGCGCTTCAGTAATGTGTCGACTTGCAGGTGTTAAGTTTAAAAAAGATACCACAGTGTGCTATTGTAAATTGGCCTTGAGACTGAAGGATGAGGTTGCAAAAATGTATCAATTTAGGCGTTTCATATTAAAGAAAGACAAAGACCAGTTTCTGTTACAGTATTCTCCAGAGAGCCGTCGCCATGAGTGTTCAAGTGCAGCCCGTTTTCCAAAAACCGACAGAAGTAACGCGTATTCGATATGGGCCGCGATTAATGCAACAGATGATAAGATGGCAACAGTTGTTCAAATTTATCAGTATTTTATCGAAAACTATGACTTTTACAAATTTTCGCCAGCTCCTCATACGTGGAAGCGTGCAATAAGGTAAAGGTTATGTAGCGACCCCTGTTTTTATCGTCTTGAGCCACAATTTATTGGAGGGTATTGGTGTGTATCACCGGCTTTTTCCTGTATCTATGATCATGCAGATGGCAAAAGGCGAAAGGTTGTGTTAAAACCAACTAAGAAACAACAGTCGCTGCCAAGCAATGCACCAGCACCAGCACCGGCTTCCAATAACGGTCCCACCGTCAGTGACAACCCTTGCTGTCTATCCAGCAAGCCTGAGCCGGATTTCGCGTGCAGTTTCCATCAAGCTTGCATGTACCTAAGCAATTTCCTGCCTCATCAGCTGACTATAGGTGTTGTAGTCCCGCTGCCAACTATCGACGTGGATGATCAAGAACACTGGACTGGCAGTGGCCCAGCGCCGGCGCCAGCTGAATGGGAAATTCTATGGTGAGTATTGTTGCCGTATTATTTTCTGTGTTTTTTTTATTTTGACAATACAGTATCAATATCGGTGCGATTCAAAAGTCAAGCGATTCTCCTGTAAGCAATATTATTGGCTGAGCGGCTTCTCCAGTACTGTGCTGCAGATACTGAACAATTGGGGGAACGCTAGGCACATGCGCATTGGAACCTTCTTGAAACGCATATGCGTGTCATTACATCGACGGTAGGCGCATGCGCATGTGAACAGGAGACGCCCCCCGAGAAAATTATTGGTGGGACTGGCTGGGAACTTCTTTAGGGGGCTGACCATTACAGTAAAACTTTTCTTTTTGTTTTTCCTCAGAAAAGAAAACGGCTAATGGAGGGATTTCGATGGATAATATCGCTTTGTGTAACAATGCCTGCACATTGTATGGGTAGGCCTCCCTTGTGGGTAGTTAGTGGGTGAGGGTTGAGGGTGGTTAGGCCTCACGGGGTGGGGGGTTAGAGTGGGAGGGTATGTAGGCGTCCCGAGTGGTGGGTGAGGGTGGGTTAACCCCTTCATGACTGTAGCGGTTAATAACCGCTATGGTGATTAAGGGGTTAGTTGACATTACTTTGAAAGTGTTAATTTTTTTCTCTGTTTTACAGCAGCAGCAGTGGAGGTTGCCATGGGTAGTGGGTAGTGTATTGAATGTATTTATTAGTTATCATGCCTTAACCCCTTCATTACCTTAGCGGCTATACGCTATGGTAATGAAGCAGCATTTCTGTACTGTTAATAATATTGTGCAGGAGCAGGGGGTCCCCTGAATATTAATTTCTGGCTCAGGGAACCCCCTGCTCACTGTACAATATTATTAAAAATACAGAAATGCTGCTTCTTTACCATAGCACATAGCCTCTAAGGTAAAGAATGATTCTTTAATGATGTGTGTGTTTTATTCACAGTGTAGATGTGCAGAGGGTCTCCGGAGCAGAAACGTTTTGGTTTCAGGTCCGGGGACCCCCTGCCCCCCCGAGATACAGGCCCCTTTTGGGGGTGCATTGTCTGCGGGGATGACGATGTGTGGTCCCACTTCTGTGGGGGCACTGCCGACCCGTAGGTGCGGGGATGATGATGTGTGGTCCCACTTCTGTGGGGGCACCGCGGACCCGTAGTGAGCACCCGTGAGTTCCCCAGACCCCCGAGGGAACCACCCGAGGCCCCGCAGACACCTGTGGGTCTGACCTGGGGCTCCCAGACATCCGCGGGCCTACCGCGGGGACCCAATTGTGGCTCACTGTGACCCAAGGAGACCACCTGGGGGCCATGGTGCTGGCAGGATCCACCAGCAGGCCTCCAGAACCTGTGTAAAAAGGGCTGGTGCTCGGTAATCTGTAGGTCGTCCTCCAGGTGTCCCGCGCCAGCCCACCGGGGCTCGCCGTTGGGGTCTGGGTTATTCTAACCTTTATTTTACACTTATAACATCTGTATTTATGGGGGGGCACAGGGGGTGGGTAATGTATTTAATAAATATAATGCTGTTTATTGTGGGTCACTGTACTGTTTTTATTGTGGGTACTGGGGGTGGGGTGTTTCCCCAACGGTATGTGGGTAGGCCTCCCTTGTGGGTACTGGGTGGTTATGCCTCACAGGGGGGTTAGTGTGGGAGGGTATGTAGACATCCCGAGTGGTGGGTGAGGGTGGGTTAGACCCTTAATGACTGTAGCGGTTAATAACCGCTATGGTGATTAAGGGGTTAGGGGACATTACTTTATATGTTTTAATTTTTGTCTCTTTTTTGCAGCAGCGGAGGGGCCATGTGCGGGTGGGTAGTGGGTAGTGGGTGTGGGTGTGGTTATTTACACGGGATCCCCCTCCCCACATTTACATACAGTACACTGCACTCACAGAAAACACAGGCTAGGCAGATTTAACTGACACAATAGGGGGCTTACACAGATTAGTCAAAGCAGGGAAGCTTCACACACAATAGGGTAGGGGGAGAGTAGGGGGAGGGTTTTTTACATAGATTACAGTGAAGGTAGGGAAGTCAAAAACACACAATAGGGCGAGGGTTTTTTACATAGATTACAGTGAAGGCAGGGAGGTTCAAAACACACATTAAAAATATGTATGTAATGTATTTATTGTTTATTATGCCTTAACCCTTCATTGCCTTATCGGCTATACGCTATGGTAATGAAGCAGCATTTCTGTATTTTTAATAATATTGTGCAGGAGCAGGGGGTCCCCTGAGCATTAATTTCTGGCTCAGGGAACCCCCTGCTCACTGTACAATATTATTAAAATACAGAAATGCTGCTTCATTACCATAGCACATAGCGGCTAAGGTAAAGAATGATTCTTTATTGATGTGTGTGTTTTATTTATACTGTACATTGCAGAGGGTCTCCGGAGCAGAACCGCTGTGGTTTTAGGTCCGGGGCCCCCTGTCCCCGAGATACAGACCCCTTTATGGGTGCCGGTATCCCTCTGCTTGGTTTACACGTGGTCACTGATCGGGCCCTTTAAACGCAGAGGGATACCGGCACCTCATAAGGGGCTGTATCTCGGGGAGCAGGGGGTCCCCTGACCTGAAACCAACGCGGTTCAGCTCCGAGACCACCTGCACATCTACACTATAAATAAAATGTATTTCAAATGTATTTTATTTATTGTCATTTATTTATTTGATTTATTTTTTATTTTTTTTGCGGCTGCTGTGTGTGAGTTTTTTTTTATTGTGTGTAGCGGGAGCTGGTGAAGGGGGTATTAGCCCCACGGTGGTTGTTTAGGGCTTGCGGGGGGCACGGGAGGGCTTAACCCCTTCATGACCGTAGCGTATTAACTGCTACGGTCGTGAAGGGGTTAAGTGCACCAGCAACCCCCCGCAAGTCCTAAACTCACACCAAGGGCCAAATACCCCCTTCACCCACCCCCGCTACCCACAATAAAGCGGGCACGGTGGGTTAACCCCTTCATGTCTAGCGGCTATACGCTATGGTAATGAGCAGCTTTCTGTTTTTTTAATATTGTGCAGGAGCAGGGGGTTCCCTGAGCATTAATTTCTGGCTCAGGGAACCCCCTGCTCACTGTACGATATTATAAAATACAGAAATGCTGCTTCGTTACTGTAGCACATAGCCGCTAAGGTAAGGAACGAGTGTTTATTTTATATATGTTTTTTATTCATACTGTAGATGTGCAGAGGGTCTCCGGAGCAGAACAGCTGTGGTTTTATCCGGGGACCCTCTGCTCCCGAGATCAGCCCCTTTAGGGGGTGCCGGTATCCCTCTGCTTTGTTTACATGTCACGGTCACGTGATCGGGACCTTTAATGCAGAGGGATACCGGCACCTCTATAAAGGGGGCTGTATCTCGGGGACAGGGGTCCCAGACCTGAAACCAACGCGGTTCAGCTCCGGAGACCCCCTGCACATCTACACTATGATAAAAAATGTATTTTAAATAATTTTTAATGTGCCGATGTTTGCGCAGAGAGAGCAGCGGTTCTCTCTCTGCTGCAAACACATCTCGCCCCCGCCGGCCTATAGTATCATTGATGTGCATATACAGTTACTGTATGTGTATGTTAGGGGTTATAGGGGTTGTTGTTATACGTATATATAATATAGTATATACATGCATTACAATCATGAATTTATGCCATCTGGCGGACACGCGAAGCATTGCAGCCTAGTAAATCTGAACCATTATCAATTAACACATCAACTGCTG